>ARYC01002238.1:0-76862 GCA_000711775.1 Oxytricha trifallax
AGTGCTTTTGAGCTCTTGCATATGAGAGGAACCCTAAATAGAAAGTTATGTGATCAAATCGTAAACATAGAAGTTATCTTGTATTAGCCTTAGGATCCACCTTTCAAATTTAATAATATAATTATTATTAATTTAATTCCAACGCATTTTCACAATCTTGTTTTTAGGTAATTATCTATTTCAGTAATACATTTAATTATATAATTAGCAAGATTTACTTGTGGTTTTAAGACTCAAGTTATTATAGTACTTTAAGTATGTTAAATAAATCAAGATTAGTTAAGGATAAAGTATGATGCTAATCAAAAATTTCAAATCAGTGAGTCCTTTGGATTTTACTAGCACTACCAAGCTAAGCAGAACCAATATCTGAGCCAACCACTCTTTTGCCTAAATTTGAACTGAATAGTCTATCATCACTGTTTTCTTCCTCGTCATCATCTTTTTGTTCCTCTTCATCTTCTTCATTTAGCTTATCATCAGCCTTTCCTTACTCACCATCTTCATCCACTGCGTAATAACCTTCAATCTCCTCTTCATCAGCTTCTTCCTCCTGAACATCTTTCTCTTCATCTCCTTATTCATCGTTTTCTTCATCATCCTTATCGCCATCTTTACTCTCTTCATTTCCATCAACTTCAACTTCCCCATCATCGTCATCATCATCTAAGTATACCATCTTATTAGAAATAGAAGCAGTTACTTGAGCTTTATCTTTGGCAGCTTCAGTAGTTTTCAAGTTTTACAGCTTTTATTGAGCATTTTTCAGAATTGATTTCTTTGTTCTTCCATCTATCATTTCATCTTCATCGTCATTATCAATATTATCATTATATTTATTGTAAAATGCCTAATTTAAATATAAGGATTTTAATCACTGTAGACACTTTTGTTATCTTTATCATACTTCTAAAAGTGACAGCATTTCAAACATTTACTCTCCATATGTTATTGCTACCAAATTTAATCTCAAATAAATTATAATATAAATTTTGTTCTACAAATATTAAAGATTAATGTCATCAATATTATTCTCACTAATGGGATTGACGCTGAGATCTAAGTTAATCAAACTCTCACCCAGCTTGCTGAAAGCAACTTTCTAGCCCTCCCAATCCTCCTTAATCAAATTGTTCCCGAGTTTTAGAGTTTCTAAATTTGGGTAGGTGTTGGCTAAAAGTGATAAGTCTTTCGCTGATTGCCATAATCTGTTGTTCGATTCATTCAGTCGCACTATATTTATATTTATTAAATATTTAAAGTTTTATTTGAACTTATTCATGCAGATCTCTGCGAGCTCTGCGGGGGATACTCCTAGTCAATAGCTAGGCTCTTGTCTCGTATGCATCTCGGTACTGGGAGAAGTGGAATGGGGGGGCGAGGTAGTTTTTTGGAGTTTTTCTAGTTCATGACTTTCCACGTCATTGATTGCCAAGTCAACTCACTTCAGATACGTCTACGTCACGACTAAAATTGGGTTTAATTTTAGTATTAAACAGTGAATTGATGAATATTTAATTTTGAGGATAACTCGTTAATCAATCAATGAACTCATTCATAATTTATGAGTAATTTGGCAAAGCAGGCAGATTCGCTACACTTTTGAGAGCAAAATTCTAGAAAGAGAGGTATGCACAATTTTTGAAAGATTCCAAATATAGCTTATCTTGAGGTGTCAATTCGTAAAATAATAAATCATCCAAGATTAGTGTCTCATACTATAATCAAATTTATCACTTGTTAATTAAATGGAAGGGGACAGTATGAATTAAATAGGCATACTTAACAAGTGAATCGCGAATAAATAGGAATGACTTACATCTTCAGGATTTATTTCAATTTCTGCTCTTTTTGCTAATACTTCCTCAATTTAAGACATTGCAATGATTATATAATATTTTGTAATTAATATTATAATTTATCTATAATTGGTTTGAATAAGTAATTAAATCAAAATATTCAAAACTAATAAGCTGATTATCTCAAATTCATAATGAAAATATAAAGAAATAAGCTGTTTTTATATCTAGATGTAGAATAAATTAATCAATAATAATTATAATTAAATGACAGACACGAATCACCATAATTAAAATAATCAGCCTCTCGATTTAGAGATGCCTATAGATTAATAACGTTACTGTAACAATCATTAAATATTTTTTATAAATTATATAGAACACATTAAGTTTTATAGATACATGATAAATTTATGCACATTTTGTAAATGCGAGTAATATGTAATTTTGTGATAACAGCAGTGAAAATAAATAGAAATTGGATAACTCAACTGATAGGCGTATATCGTAATAAATGCAAAAATAGTAAAACAATGATATTAAAGTAGAAGATGACAATATTGATTAATAAAATAAATATCAAATTGAAATAGACAATTTAGCCATCACAGCCACTCATAAACAGGAGAGTAAAATTAATATCTGAAAATAAACAGCTTAAAAATAATATATAAATTAAAGAAATAGGACAATTTAATTCAATTCTGCATTTATATGTAATTTTGTATTATATCTATGATTTCCCTCAATGTATCATCTTTTAATCTCAGATGTATTATCCCTGTATTTATAAATAAATGATAATTCCGGTTCTTATTATATTCACCTTATTGAAGGAAGCTTCTTGATAGTTTGAATAAATAGACAAACTCTATACAAATATAGTAAATAATAGCTTTTAAAAAATTATTCAATCCATAATTTATAACCTCCGATTGAAACTGAAAGTTTAATTCAGAAGAACATTTTCTACTATAGACTTAAAGAAATTATTTAATAAGAGAATCATTTTTATTAGCTAAAATACTTAAAAATAGCTTAACCCTTGCTAACTATTGATAAACAGCTTGAAACTTAAAAAATCAATTGAGTAAAGCCAATAATTCGAAGAATCCAAGACATAAAAAATAATGATGAAAACTTTCACACAACATCTCAAAAAACGAATAAACTCTATCATTAAAATTCCTTACAAAAGACCTATATAATGTTATTTCTCTCAAAAGTACTGATAAATAAGGTTTATAAAATGAAACACCTAAGAATGTGAAGTTTATATCAAAATAATGATCCAATCAAGTTGAAAAGCATCAGAGAACCTAAAGTATGTTTCCTAAATTGTTAGCAATCTAAATCCTTAAAAGTTTTTATGATTTTAATTAATTCATTAGATAAAATACTTGTATTTTTTTAAATAAAAATCAATAGTTAAAGGTATATAGTAAAATAGCAAATCCTTCATATGTTTATAAAAATTGAATTAGTCTATTGCTATTTAAATATTTTGCTATTATTAAATTAGAAATATATAAGGATAGGGTGACCCACAGAGGCCCAGGCTGTAGACTTTCTAATAGAGCTTTCTACTACACTAAGGCATACCGAGGGCAGGCAGGGGGTTGCTGGGCGCAACGCATGAGGGACCAGTCGGCGTGGTTCAATCTGCCAGATCCTAGATTCCTCGAGTCGTCTGCAAGCTAAGGATTTCCCTGCATAGATGAGTTACCTGGCTTGAGTTCAGTTTCCTAGGTAATAGGGAGCAGGATCAAGGTACTCTCTGCCTTCGAAAGTGAGAAGACATATACCATTGAAGCCAACGATAAGGATTTTTCTCCAACACCGGGTTAGGGTGCTGAAGCTACCACAGCGAAAGAAAAGGGATTACGTTTCCCAGAAGCGGTGGGACCGGTAAGCGTTTTTATCTATATTCTGTCACTCAGTTGAATCTCACAAGCTCTGTCCCCAGGTACAAACTGTGGTGACATCTTGATTTTGATTTTGTGAGAAGACTAGGTAATAGCGAGAATGGTTTTTTCGGAGTTTTCTACTTTATGACTGACACGTCACGGAAGTTTGCCACGTCAACTCACTCAGATACGTCTACGTCACGACTAAGATTGATCGTTTGATTTTAGTATTAAACAGTGATATGATAAAATTATTTGATTTTAAATCATTAATCATCAATCATCATCAAATATTTTGCTAATATATTATTTTAAACTATAAATACGATTTTTAACTGCATAAAAATTGCAATATACGAACGAATGAAAACTTAAATTCTTTAAGATATTAATTAAATAATCGGCATAGAATTAAGCTACTTGTTGACCATATATAATTTAGAACTTTATAATGGAGTTAAATCGTAAAATACAATCATAAAAATCAACCTTTATAGTCAAGATTAAGAATATTTTGTAGAAGTCATCTTTTAAAAGTTTCAATATGAAATTAACAAAGGAAAACAAGAATACAGAGACTATTGTGCTTTTGCAAGAGATTTTAAAATTAAATGCAATACTTTCTTTTGTCTCTCAAACTTAATTGTAAAATATTATAATTTTTACTTACAAAGGAGAAGGATATTGATTATCACTATGTATGGCAGGGCTTGATATTTTATTAATAAAAATGTTTTTTTTAAATAAAAGAGGTAGATTATTAGTATGCTATTGCTTATTGTATATTAGGAGAAGAAAAAGGGTTATAGAAGATATAATAAATAGATTAAATTTGTTATTTGATAAAGAAAAGTTAACTGTCTCTATAGCTTGAAGGTTATTCACAACTAATTTATAATAAAAAGAAGAAATTCTTTAGAATAAAAATAAATATGGCTTTATTTATCTAGATTTCTTAAATGATCGCAAATTAACTCTAAATTTATCAACAAATGAACATATTTTTAAGGTAATTTAAGGTATTAATAGAAATAGAATTAGCTTAAATTACAATCAATTAAAGCCATTACCATTGGCATTTTTATTTATTTATATAATTATAATTAATTTAAATAATATATTAAAATCAATCTTGTTCAAATCCTTTAGTGATAAATTTATGTTTTTTATATAAAAAGTCCATTAATCTTGGAGTCGGCAAATTTAAAAATTTGCCGACGGTTGCTTGCGATTTATAAATTATTTAATTTAATACATGAATTAATATATTAATAAAACTTAAATTCATGATTCAAAAATCATTTTGATATGTGTAAATCCCTTTAGATTTATACTTATCTTTAAGGAATTACAAAAGCACCCTTTAGACATTCTATAATAATATTTTTACGGAAGTTTTAACTTAGTTTTATTCTATTTTTAGTTTTCAAAATTCAATATAGATTTATATAGATCCATAAGAATTTCTAATAGTTAAAAGGGATTTTTAATCCTAAACTTACTTCAAACTGATGGAACAATTTTTAAGATGTTATTTAAATAATGAAATCCCCAGCAACCGTCGGCAAATTTTAAAATTTGCCGACGTCTATACTAAATAATTATATCAATTTTATATTAAGATTAGTAGTTTTATAGTTTGAGTATAACTAATCACACAGTTTTAAATATTTTAGCTTAAATTATATATAATAGGAAAAATACAAATAGTCATGGTTCTTATTGAACATTTTGCTTTCATAGATTAATTAACAGAATTAGCAAATTAATCCAACAATGATAAGAAATAACAGTTAGCAATCTATAAAATCTCAGCGAAGCAATAGATCAAACCAATCTACTAGGAGCAACAACAGAGGCAACTTATAGGTATCAATCCCCAGAAAGTGACCAAGAGTTAATAAACTTTCTAAGATAGAGGTAAGTCCATATTTATTATTTCAGCTTAACTTTCTTAAATTTCCAATTAACCTCTACTTTTATGTTAAATTCCTTGGTTATATATAGATTCTGCAAAAAGGATTTAGATAGAAGACAGATAAAAATCTTGACTAGCTTGTGCCTTCGATTAAAACTAAACAATTCTTTTAAGAAAGAGAGATTTAAGATTAGGATTAGATAGTCAGTTGTTTGACCTACGAACACTTCTAAAAAGATGAAACAGTTTTTGAGTGTGGTCATAGTGGAGAGAAGGAAGTTTTACATTTTAGTAAAATAATTTATAAGAATAGAATTCAATCATTAGCCTTCCAAAATAAATGTAAATCTAAGTTACTTTATCTTTTGAGTTAAATTTTTATAAATTAAATCTAAATTCATCTTAAAATTATCTCCATTGATTTCTTAAATTTTGAGCTAAAATATTTCTTATTATCTTCTAATTATCTTGTAAGGTTTTGTGAGAGTGTTAATCCCAGACTATGCAAATAAGGAAGTGATGTCCTAAATAGAAGCCATAAGATAGTAAATGAATTTGCTTAAAGATGAGCTTAAATAAGTACAAACTCAAATTGACAATGAGAAGAAGCTTCAAGAAGAGTATGAGAAAATAATTCAAATTATTTTCTATATTCGATTAAAGGCCAATATATTTAGCATCCTTTAAATCATATGTATATAAGTAAACAAGATTAAATCGAGGAGGTATTGCAAATATAAAAATGATAATGCTTCAGGAGGAAGAATTGTATAGGAACGATATGAGCGATCGAGGAAATGCAGCCAGTAGATAGATATAAGAGAGGAAAATAATAAGACATATAAGTATGCAGATAAAGTCAGATAGCATGCAATTTACTAGTCACAGTTTTGGCAAGAAAAGAGAACCTGTCATTAAGAAACCTAATTATTAATTTTCCCCGAATAGAATAATTACAGGTCGTATTCATATAAATAATGGACTTTTTGTTTTTATTTAAACAAAAACTAAACTTTCGTTTCGCCACAGTAAGATAAAAAAAATCAAGTTTGCCCTAATATCCTATCACAAATTAATAATTAGGTCATCTAAAATTCTAAGAAACAGCACTAGTTAAGGATAAATTTTCTAATTTCACAATGATTACACAATAAAAAAATAACAATAATTTTCTTGACGTGAGCGTTAGGAAAGCTAAGTTTAGCATGAGAGATACCAGAAATAATACTTTTGCAGAGGAGAGTTCAATAAAAATAAAAATATTAATTACTAATCAGTATACTTTTTTAATCACCTGTTTTAAAAATTAAAATGACTTTTGATGCTTGTTAATAATTGAAATTAAATGATTATTAAGTTCATAGTTGAATTAATTGGAGATGACGATGAAACTTAACAAAAGTCGCAAATAGCTGTAAAACTCAGATTTGACTTTGGAAGAGAGGAAATCGCTTTTAATTGAGCAAATTCAAAAACTTAAACAGCAAGAAAAATTAACCTGTTTCATAGAAGTTGTTCAGCTAAATACTAGCATTCATTTATTATATTTAATGGAGGTTAAAATAATGATATATCATAGCGATATTTTAATAGAATTAATTAGTTTTTAGTAAGTGCTTTGGCGAATTGGCATTGATTAAAAATAAGCCAAGAGCTGCAACTATAAAATTTCAATTTTAATTTTATATAATTCATTTACATGAGATTTATAAATTAAAAGAGAAAACAAACAATTTTATAATTAAAATGCGCAGAGGAATGTCACCTAGCCATAATGAGTAAAGCAGATTACGATAAAGTTCTATCTCGCATTGAGCAGAAAAATCTAAATAAAATATTAGAATTTCTACATTAACTACCCTTTTTACATAATTGGTCTAAAATCTAACTTCATAAACTATAATATTGCTTTGAGTAATTTAATAATTTAATAGTTTAATTTTAAAGCATTTGAATTATGAAATGCTGAAAATATAATTCCTTACTAGGTATTCTAAATTCAGATACCAACTGACACACAGAGGGGTATATCCAATATTTATACCCACAAATAATTTTTCCAAATTTTCTTAAAAGTCTCCATTTCAAATTACATAATAGAAATACAAATAACTTTAATCGAACTCTTCTTATTAATAACTAACAAAACTACAAATTTAAATCTTTTTTTTGTTGTTGAAAATATAATTCAATAAATTAATAATGATATTAATTTTGTAAAAGGTATTGAAGAGATGAGCAGTACTTTATATAGAAGGTGAGCCCTGCTCAACAATTTACGTGATAAAAAATAGAGAATTTGAAATAGCTTAAAAGGTTAAGATTGGGGATGATAAGAATGGCATCCTAGAAACTATGCATAACATGCTAGGACCACAGGGAGGAAATTTCAATAGCAACATGTAAGGATAAATAATAAATTCAGATGAAATAACATCATTTAAGGATTTTATGCATAGTCGGAAAGTATCAGAGACTGATCGATATAAAATTAATAAACATCAAATCAATGCTCTAAAATAAAGTGAATCTGAGCATTTTATTTTATTTTAGTTTTATTATATATTCTTGTTAATTTATTCCTATATAGTACAAATAATTTTTTAATAAAGTGTGAAATTACCTAATAAAAAAAAGAAACTTATATTTAATGATGAAAAACTATAACAACATGGCAACAATAAAATCATGGCTACTGCTGGAGGTTGAAAATCTTAAAATACCTATAAAATTGCTTAAATAGGAACAGGATAACTTCTCGGAGAAGAGAATATAATTTCTCAGAGGAATTCAATTTTATTTAATATTTTCATGATCCCATTCTTTAATAACATGAAGGAATTTTTATGTTTTTCTCTTTATTTTATTATAGTTTAGAGGAACTATTCAACTATAGGGACTTGCAAATCAAACATTGGAAAAGTTTACTGTATCAAATCTTCACAATTTTTTGTAAAGAAAATAAAAGTGAATCCCGAATCATGGAAAATAATAATACCTACGAGTATCGCCAAAGAAAAAGCGATATTTGAAAGAATTATAAAGATAAAGAAACTGCTTAAGAAAAATCAGAATGTTGGGGATGTGGGATAGAGTGCTGATTTAAGTTTTGGAGGATTTTTATTAATCAAAGGAAACATTCTACTCAATAAAAATGAAATAGATGTCAGAGAGAAATTCAAGGAAATAATTAACGATTATCTATTAATATATCCTCAAAAAAGATCGCCTAGAGAGGTCAAGGGAGTGATCAATAGCAATATCTTAGCCCATTAATTGATAAAGAAATTTCAGTTAAAAAATCAATCGATATTAATTTGAGAACGTTAAGCGCATCTTAAAAATAAAGACTGAAAATAGCTTAGAGGAAACTACCAACTATTTCTAAATAAGTTTCCACAAATAGTTAAACAGTAAAAAAAAGAATTAAGTAATTTCAAGATTAGGTACTTTAGCCAATAATTCTAGAAGCTAATCGCCTTTATAAATACTGCACAATACAGCTCCTAAGTAAACTTATATTTCTTCAAAAATTGCAGATTTGCTGGCGGCATCAGGTGATGGAAAAAATCTAAATGAAGAGCTCAAGAATACATTTTATCGGTATTACTTATAACATATTTTTTTACTGTGAATATGCACATAAATTATCAACAGTCTAAGAAGATGTTTAATTAAGCGAGTAAAAATTTAAATTTACTAAATATATCAGTGATAATTAAGAATTCAGCATAAAACGGAAAAATAATGCTTAATTAAAGCTCAAACGCCTCCCTTAACATTTTTGACCCACTCTTAAGATACCATTTTAAAAATATTTTTGTGTTTTAACCAAATCAATAACATTAATTATTAGTCAAATAATTGTGACAATACTTTTTTATTTGTTATTTTGTCGCCATAAAACCAGTTGTATGAACAGCGAAATTTGATTTAGAATAGTATAAATAAATTATAAAACATTTAATAGTAACAGTCCAATCGATCACTTTCTAAACAAAATATGATTATAACAAGGACTATAATTAAGAGTAATATATTGTATAATTGAAATAAATATTGGGAAAGTTATTAAAAAATTAATAACTTATTTTCGAGTATATAGTTAAAAACAATATTAAAAACTTCATTCTATTTTATAATTATTTGAGATTCTAATATATCAATCAAGTTTGATTGCTAATACTATAAATTTATGATAACAAGTCAAGAAAAAATATAAAGCATAAATCTTTTACTCAACCAAATCAAATACTATTAATTCATTAAAAATCATCTGCAAATAAATTTTAGCTAAAATTAACAAAAGAGTTGTTTGATTTTAAAATTTATTTAAGTTTTTTTATAGGTATAATTATCTTGATTTAAATTATATAGTTATAGCAAATAAATACTATTCTTATGATAATCAGCAAAGCCAAGAGAAAATAGCTGGTAATAGTAGCACCTTATAGAACTGTGGTTCAAGATATAATGATTTCTAACCGTCTTATCCAGGGTTTACTGATAGGCAGAGGTACTAGGATATAAATAAGGGAAGGAAGAGTAAGATTCAAGTAAATATGTCTTATTAACTCAATCTGATCTCAGAGGCCAAAGGAATTAAATTCAATTCAATTAAATTCTATAACTTTTTAAAATTATAATCAAATACAGTTTAGCTTATCTGAAAGACCAAAGTACTCATAATTTATATACTATCAGTAAAATAATATTGCGATTTCTAATTAAAATGCAGGTTTAACACGATTTATTTAAATAATCAGAACAAATGAAACATGACCTCTCCCAGCACAGGAGAATATTAGCATACAATGAAAAATCAAGCAACTCTATCTTTTAACAGTTAATCCCCATTTCAAGCAAGAAACTTGCGGTCTAAACGATTATCAAGCAGGACCATAGAATAACATATTATCTCATAGTAAAACCATAATTATTCCTACATCCCAGTAGCACATACTTTCATTAGCAATAAAAACAGTCATTAATTAAATAAAAGTCTGCAGAAATCACATAATTCCTATAGTAAAATCTTTAGAAACTCATTAAAAGGTTAAAATATGATAGCTCTTAATACCGAGTAAAGTTAATCTTCTCAAGTAAATTCAGCTTTCATAAAGAGTAATTTATAAATAAAAATACCAAAATCTGATTCGATCTCAAATTCATATTTCACTATTAGCTAGCAATAGACATCAACGAATCAATAAACTATAATGAACACTTAATCTATTTAGTAATAATTGATGCACTCATAAAAATTAAGCAAAGGGTTTCAATCACCTGTTACTAATTAAAATATTAATAACCAGAAGTAAGGCTATATTTTACCATAAGGGTTCGATAAAGTTAAAGTTCAATATTTTGTTATGGAAAACAATAAAAATAGAAGTACTCAATGAGACTAATTCTTTTAATTTCAATTTAATTCTTGATCAAGTTTGTAAATTTAGTAATGTAACTTTTACTTAAAATCTAAGGTAATCGATTAACTTATTATAAATTAAAATTCTTGATTTTTAATTATATATAAGCTAAATACATATTAAAAATTGGAAACTAGAATTCTCTTCAAGACCTTAGTCCCTCCAAAGAAAGATGGCCTCAAAATAAAAAGTAAATCATTATTTTAATACATTCATTAAATTAAAAATAGATAAAATAATGACCCAATTATGTGTTGCCTGTCTTGTAATAACGTATAAGAAGATAACCAAATTTAAAGTAAGTTAATTTATATAAAATCTACAAACACAACTTATTACACTTTGTATGTTTTTTAGTGCTTGATTTTAAGAATAATTCTTTGAAATAACAATTGAAATATAGTTCACAAGTTAAATATGAAAATATTAATCAAGCAATTAAGCAAAAGTTAGCATCATGATCAAAATATACTGTCAAGAAATAATCTGAAAAAGCGAATATTTGATAATCGATTGCTATCCACAAATAATATGATTTCAGATTAAACAATTCAAAAATAGTAAGGAAGAAGTTTCTTAATGACTGTTGTAATTAAACTAATAAGTATATTTCAGGAATGAATGCTTATTTATTAAATAAAAATAGTGCTGTATCAAATTAATTATAGAATGAGACATATATTGTAAGAACAATCAATTGCATGATTTAAAGCCACTTTCACCAAAACGAACCTTTTTATATCAATAAAATTATTCAATTCTCTAGGATATCAATGATTAACAAAAATAATTTAATAAATAAGAGTTTATTGAGGACTCCTCTAATGTGAGATTGTTATTCAACCATCACTAAAATTAATATGAAACTTCTTAAAACTAGCAGTAAACTTAATTTCACATTTTCGATTCTACAGCTCAAACAAACTCCTCGATAAACTTTTAAGAAAGAAGTAAAGACAGCGATTAAAATAATTTAGAGAAATAAATGTCATTGATAAGGATTGAGGAAGCACAAAATTCAAACAATAAGAAGTCTAGATAGAGCAAATTAGAGTAAAGCTATAAGCGAGGCATTCGGAAACCATATACAACCAATTTTGGCAAGGAAAATTAAAGTCCTACAAACAATAGTTAAACACATTCAAGCATTAAATTAGCTTTATTTAAAGGCTAAAATTAAATGAGATTTCAATATGATAATAGTTAAAGTTTCAGCTAATTACTAACTGGAAACATTAATTTACAGAGCACAACTATAAGTAGCAGTTAACCATTTTATTAACATTTTTACTTAACCAAGTATGGCATGCAACACGACTAAGCATGCATAAATAGGGAAAGAGAATATCAAAATAAATCTGAATTCAAAAGTGATGCCAATCTAAGGTTATTTCAAATTAAAGAAGATTAATGGAAGGACTAAATCCCAAGCTAATCTATAATTTCAAGCAAATAATTAGCAAATTAGCATTCTTAAAACTTATTCCCATAATAAGTAAACTATATTAGAGGGATCGTTGTTAAAGTATAAGCCTGGAATGAGTAACTAATATAGAATGAAGCATTTAGTTCTTTATAAGGACAAACTTACAATTTTCAAATCTAGGTGGCAAGCTAATTTACCTCATTAGGAATCGAACATTAATACTGCTTTCTCGCTTCCAATAAATGTGATTGGGTCCTGTCAAATAGTCAAGGTGGATGTTAAGAAAAATAAAGTCATTAATATTAAGTAATCCTTAGGAGAAATGAACAATTTAAACTTAAAACCTAAATTAAATGTAAAAATAAACTGAGTAAAATTTATTTATTGCAATGAACTAAGATATTTGATATAGAGAACATAATGAAAATAATTTAAAGTAAATAGTTAACAATAAGAGTGAAAATATTGAGCTTTATGGTTAAATGTGGACATTGATGTACTGATTATAATGGGAACGAAGAGGGGAGAGATATGAATTTTCAGTTTGGTGTGGATGCTCTGTAAACAATGATATTAATAATATATAGAAATATGCCTCTTATAAGATTAATGAAAAGGACAAATTGATATAATTTAAAGGGGAAAAAATATATTCAATGCATGAAAAATATTATGATAGGAATAATAGTAATAGAAAATAAATATGAGAGGCATCTATTGAACGAAAAGAACTTCTTTTATAAAGTTAAGTAATTCAAAAACCCTATAAGTCTAATAATTATTTTTACTACAAATTATTATTTATTGTTTGTCTTATTCGTATCTCAATCTACTTACCTTACCAATTAAATTAATAGTTTATGGGGTTATTAATTAAGAAATTTAAGAGCTATTTCAATTTGAAATCTATTTAAAAGATGAGTATTAAGACAAGATCAGTCACCTTGAAATAGCTCAAATGCAAAGACAGTCTTTGCAGTAGTTAAATATAAACATAGAGACAAATTCAAATTAAAACAATAACGAGTCCTCTTAAATGAGATCCCCTAAGAACTCCGATTATTCAAGATAGTCATCGGCATTTTAAGATTCTCATGTCTCCAGCAAACACCCTTCGATAATTGGATTAACTAATTTTACCCTAGCACTCGCTATTTATAGTGGTGGTAAGCATTCAAGAGTTGACTCTGGATTATCTGCTTTCCAAAATAATCCTTATCGTGTTTTTAATCATAACAAACAGAGGTGCTCAGTAATATCATCAAATAACTTTGATGATCTCAGAGTCTCGCTTTCTCTTCAAAATAGGTTGTTTATTAAATTCAAATATACATACACTTATTTACTAGTCCAAAAATGTTAATATTGAAATCCTTATGAAGGAATTTTAACCTAAACTCTTCAATAACCTTTAATTATGCATCAAATTCTGAATAAAAATCCGTCCTCTTGAATCAAAGGTATCTCAAATTAGCAGACTTGGACGCATAGGGAAATTGAATGGTACAGTGGGTAGAAGAAACTACTCTTTGCAACTGAAAATGAAGAGGAATGCAATCAATGGGTTCTGGCTATAATTTTGTTTTTATGTTACTAGATTTAACTCAGCTTCACATAAAATAAAGCATAAAATTTATAATGATAATTCTTATGTTTAATATTCGATAGTTAAATAGGAGAACTTGAATGATTATTATTGATGCCAATTTCTATTGTGTCTTATTTCTTTTTATTACATTTTTTCATTTTCCTCGTTTAAAACTCAACTCTGTAAAGATGGAAGCAATATTAAAGTCTTTTTAACTTTAAATTGTTAGCATAAAATAAAGTCAATCTAAAGATGCAACTAAGAAGAGTGTAAACTTCCCGTAAGAAATGTTTAATCTAAGAAAAGTGATGTTCTTGATTAAATAATTTATTAAATCAATGATTTTTGTAAAAAATTAATTTTTCGACTATTAACATGGTTTTAAGATAAATTCTTAATAATAATAGCAAAAAAATAAACAAACTTTTAAGGACTAAACTTAATGAACATATTTAGGGCTACATAATCAAATTTTCAAAATTCTTAATTAAATGAAGCTAATTATGATTTAATGTTTTTGAATTAAAACTTGCAAATACTTTTAACATTCCTATTTTTAATTTTTATAAGATATTTATCAATAAATTTAAACAAATCAATGAAAATGTTTGAATTTAATTATTTTTTCAAGATAAGACTAAATCAGTTAGTAGCGATTAAACTTGAAACTTAATTAAAATTAATTTATTAACAAAATAACATGAATATTGAATTTAAGCCAATATGCTCTTTTTATTTTAGATATTACTATTTTACTTTTAATTTAAAGTTTGTAAGAAAAATTTTTATATACATTTTAACGTTTTTTGTTAAAAAATAATTTCTTAATTGCATTATCAAATATGCTTAATTAATACATTTGAAAGAATTTGAAATGTATTTCATGAATAAGGTTGATAACTTGAATATTATTGTGCATTAAGATTTATTTAATTTAATAAGCTCTTATATATGAGTTTGATATATTTGAATAATATTGCTGCTATTATTGTTGTTGCATTTTTTGTAAAATTTGCTGTTGTTATTCGTACTGTAATTATGTGATTAAATTTCCTGTTATTATTAACAGTTGTTGTCTTTCATCATATTTCCTGTGTCGTAGTAAAATAGTTATTATTAATTGAGTATAGATATTTAGAATAGATTTAATTAATGAATTTAATTTTACTAATAAGTTTGGTAAACTTACTATTACTATTGGAGCTACCATTAAGTATCTATTGTCTATTATTAATTTTGAATTTACTCTAATTAATCACCGCTTATTATCTGATATCCCTGTATTTTAGGTTGTGTCTGACTCATTTATATATGATTTTCATAATATTGTGGTTACTATTGAAAAGCTAATTGGCCTTGAGAGATGCCATTGCTGTTACTACTTGCTCAATATTACAATAAAAAAACTTCATTATAATTATTTTTTTGATGTATTTCTCAATCATGCAATAACATTTGCATCTGAGATGATTAATTAAGCATTTCCTGATTTTACTGCTATTACTGATGTTTTTATTATTGCAATATATAATGGTGCTGTTGTAATTACTGCTGCATTTGGCTGTTTTAGTCGTTTTATAACAGGATTTGATTTGGTAGGTAACCTTGAGCCTCATTCCCTTGAGAAGTTTATTCCATTAATTATCTTGGATAAAATTACTGCTAGTTAGAGGAATTTTGAAGCAATTATTGATGCTAGTGGTTACTGATCTCGTAGGCTTAGATCATTGGCTAGAATAAAAACTATTATTCTAAATCTAAATTTATCTTTTATAGTTAGCAGAGTTGAAGTTGCTTTCTGTTATAGTCATCGATTAGATTTGAGGTTTGACTCCAACATTTATAAAATTAAATACTTTCTTATTGCATAACTAAAAGAATGACTACCATTTTAGTATTAAGGATTGGAATTAGTCAAACCATTTAAACTCTAGACTATATCTTAGAGTTCATGTTGTTCTGTTGAAGTAGCTGTATTTATTATCAATATTTTTCCATGTTTTTTATTGGAAATTAATTTGAAACATTTAATATGCATTTGCTAAGCTTGATGGTCATTTTAAGAAATAATCATTTATTCACTGCTGTGCTGCACATTTAAATTAACAATTTATGTTTTTACTTATAGCTAATATGTATTTATCTAATTCATATAAGTTTTTATATTTTGCATCTTAAGCTGCTCATTACGATTAAATAGATTGTTACTATTAAAAGTCCTTCTTTAATTATTTCTTGAAAAATAATTGTAATTATAAATTTATTGATGATTACTTTTTAATTCAATATTTTTCAGAGTTATTTAAACTATTTTAAGTCAAAAATAAATATTGTTTAAATTTGATATAAATGTAAGTTTATGGGTTTTGATTGTAAAATTTACTATTGCTACTAAAGCTATTATAAAATTATAAAAATTAAATAGTTTGAAAGTACAGCTTTTAATAAATTTAGGACCTAAAATACTGCTAATGTTGCAACTATGCACTTTTTAATGAAAAATTATAACTTCTAATAAAATAGTATGATATTTATTTTAATGGAGAAGAATACTATGACTTAATATTTAGTAAATTTTATGAATAAACAGCTTTCTAGTGTGTTTACCAATATTTATATATACTCTAATAACAATATATATTAAAAGAAATAAAGCCTGCCTGATTCTCTATCTAAATTATGTATATCATTTTATTGCTATTAAAATCTACTCTTATTCTACTCATAAATACTAAATTGTATAGACCTTAACATAAATTTATACTCATGAATATTCTAATGATGATTTAGAATTTAATTTCTCTTAGGACTATGATTCTGGGAAGATGAGGCATTAATTTAATAAGTACTTAAAGTTGAGCTTTTATTTTGATTGGAGCTGTACTTGTTTTGTTTCAATAAATTCATGTTAAAATTACCTCTCAGGATTCTCAAGTCATCAAATATAAAGGGGATGTGGAAATATAAGTGCGTCTGTTTAAATGCGAAATTTGTAACACCAAAATATAATTATTGGAAATTCTTTCAATTTAACTTTTAGCTTTAATTATTCCCAAAATATATCTCTTTTATTTAATTATATAACATATTGAAGTATAGAAAAATAAATATATTTTAATGAGGAAATTATACAAGCACACCAAATTTAATAATCATTCTCCCTAAATAAAAACAATTTTTATTTTATAGATCCTAAACAGTTTATTTATATTTACTTATTAAGTGTTAGTATTTTATGCTTAAATCTATAAAGCCAGATGAAAGCAAAGAAAGATTAATTTTTATAATTAAATTTATTTAAAGTTTAAACCCATTTTTTACATACTGCCTGCAACCTCCATTATCCCTATATAATTAAGTATAACTAAAAGTTTGCTATTTTTTTAGTTAAAGTAGGATTTTTTAGTTTATTAAAAATAAAAAAAAAGATTACAGCAATCATCATCTTATTATTAGTCAGTTGATGGTAAATGAATAGAAATTTATGAATTTATCAAATTTAATCCGTTTTTCTACACTGTTGAATAAATTAAATATTATGTAAAAATAAGGAATTTGAGAAATCAATTAATTATTGTTAAATTAATTAAATATTAATTACCTTCAGTTATGTTTTTGAAAAATTTTTCCAAACCCTGGCTTTATTTTACTATTTGGATAGGCTTTAAAATTAAGACGGTGGTTATTATTGCTAGAATGAATTTATCTCATCGCCCAAGCGAGAGAAACCCCTTTTACTGTTTTTGGGAGTTAGCTCAAAATCAAAATATCTCGGTTCCAAGGACGATTCAGGAATATTGCTAATAGTAAAGTCCAGCTAAAATTGCGGGATCTGCCGTAGGATCAAATTATATTGTGAATTTTAAGTCACTTTGGATTTGATAACTGCCATGATTTTAATATTAATAAATTTAATTTAAATTCATTTTCCGAAATCGATTGTATTCCTTCAAAATTAAGTAAAAGTAAGGAATTTAGAAATCAATTAATTATTGTTAAATTAATTTTAAATTAAAAAAAGATATATGACGTTTAATTTAATTTAAAATGCATTTGCTTAGCATTTGTGCAACTTATATTAAATGAAATTTTAATCCATCTGAATTTGGTGGATAAATCTGATTTATTTAATGGTAGATTAATAAAATTATTAAATGATATGTTCATTTCACTATCTAAACATTACTTTCAATGCCTGCTGAAGTTTTCATTGCTTGATTGACTTCTTAAAATTCATTTCAAGTGAGGTGCTAACAGTAGAATACTATTTTACAATCTATCTAGATTTATAGGGTGCCTAAAAGACAGTTCCTAATAAGTTTTTGTTGATATAGTCTAACAAAACCACAATTAAGAATAACCTTTTAAAGCCATTTGAAATTTCTTAAAATCTAAAAGGATTTTGTGAATCCTGAATCATGATATTCATAAGAATGAGAGGTGGGAAGTTTATAAATTAAAATATGCATAAACCATAAATCCTAATGCGTTTCGCGGGGATGAGGAACCTAATTGGTCGAGCTGCAACTGCAGCAAAAGTTTTTACCAGGCATTGAAAGTAGTGAATGCTTAACCAAACCAGCAATCTTGAATTGACTTTACATATAAAATAACGTGGTGAATATACCTCAAGAGTCAAAAGCTCAGAGAAAAACCTAGGCTTCCTTTTCTTTTGTTGCGACAAATTCCGATATGACAGAGCTGATCAAATCTTCTGTAAGATTCGAGGAAATATATTATTTTTACCAAAGTTACAGTTTTTTCTGGATCATTCTTGTTTATTTATCATATCTCGGTCCCTAAACCTCATTTATATAGGAATAAAATTCATCCTTCAGTCGCTTTCCACTTGTAAAATGATAATTAGAGCTGAGAATTGAAATTCATTTTCAGACAACCCAATGAACTCATAAAAAATTATCCACGAAAATCGAACCAGAAAACGATTTAATTTTTTGAGAATCCTCCTCAAAGAACTTAAAATATCTTTAAATGTAAAAAAATTATCGGTACCCGAAAGAGTCATAAAATTCATTTATAATACTCTTTTACAATTGAACTTTTTAGATTAACTGTTAAAGTGAGTTATAATGATTGACTAGAAATTTCAATAAAAAACTAAACCAATTCACCTATAATAATAGTTTTAAATAGTTGAGATCTCACTAAAGCCAGGCAAGCTAGTTTTAATCATGACTAATTTAATTAGAAAATTCAAAAATTATTAACTTTTAAAAATTATGATCCATATCTGAGCTTGGCAGCTATAACATTTAAAAAATTTTTAAAAAACTGATAAAATAGTTATTTTACTGCTACTGCTATGGAGATTGATTTAAAACCCCAAAACCACTTTTAATTTTATAAATTTCTCAACTTAAAAGTAATTTTATTAATCCTATCAAATAGTTTACAAAGTTTCAATCAATCAAGAAGTTAAAGCAAATGATTCAAAATTAAGATTTAGATTAAAAACCCCAAAACCCTTTTAGTAGTTTGATTGAGTTTTTGATTGATAAAAGTAGACTATTAGTGAATACTTTATTAGGGTTTTAATAGGGTTTATGTATGGGTTTAATGTTTAAATTATAGTAATTTAAGTGAGTATATGCGAGGTTTGGGATCCGTCTATGATTGTGAGTATATAGATTTATTGTTTAACTTGCGATATGGATGTGATGTATATACTGAATAACTTAAGCCTGTTCTAAATTATACGTCTATAGCAAGGCTCCTCCATAAATCTCTAGCAACTGTGAGGTCTCACTGTCTATTAGCATTGAATTTAAAGAGATAGCATCTTAATTCTAAGCCTAAAAGACCTTTAAAATTCTAGTAGCATCATATCGATTATCTTATTAATGATAAGACTCTTAAATACTGGGCTCATTTCTCTCTGGCCTAGAGGGCTGTGATGATTCATCGCCAATTTCCTGAGCTACACATCTCTGCATAATCCATAGCTAATATATATAAAAAGAACGGAATATCTTATAAGACAGTCAATCGCATTAAGAGAGTTATTAACTTTAATGTTCCATTTTATAAGACTAATTTAAATTATATATTCGATTAAATGCAGAGGTCTTAAGAGCATAATATAAAGTTCATACACGCTGATGAAGCAGTATTCACCTTTAATACCTTCATATCAAAGTCTTGGTATAAAAGGTACAGCAATATTGAAGTTTATGACTGAAAAATTAAGATTCAAACACATGCTATTCTTGGTGGAATAAGTGAAGATAGTGCCTTGAGACTTATGTTATTCACCCTCGTTCTATAAAGACTGAATAATATAAAAAGTTCTTACAATAACTCAGAGATAAGTACGCAGATTAAGAGATTATTCTATTCGTTGATAACTTGTCAGTTCATTAATCTAAAGACTCAAAGAAAGAATATGAAAGGCTAAATATAACACCAGTATTTAATGTTCCTTACAGCCCTTAGTTCAATGGAATTGAATTATATTGGGGGTTATTGAAAGGTCATTTTAAGAAATTGCTGCTCTATCACTTGATGCACGACTTGAAGATAGATACAGTAGATTTTATTAAGAGAGTCAGCGATGATAAAGCTAAAGTATGTGCAAGAGAAGGGAGATTTTGTGTTTATAAATAAGTTTTAGATTTAAGCGAATGAATAAGTTCACATATTAAATTTGCCCGTAAAAGGGATTTGGCTTCTCTTTCTTTTCTTCCTCTTAAGGCTTGCTTGAGCCCATGTTTCTTCTCTTAGTGCCAGCCCATGCATCTATGTTCATCTCGTCTTGCTTTTAGAAATCTTTAAAGAGTCTCTTACTCTATTCATGCTTTACTTGAGACTTTCTCTCTCTGTTCAATTTGCTGAGCTCTTTCATAAAGTAAATAGCAGTGCCAGGTTTTTCTATTAAGTTAGAAGACTAAGTTTACTAGAGATAAATGGATGCTTCTGCAGTTCCTAGACTAGAGCCATGTGTGTTTGATTTTAATTCCCTACTTCTCTTTTTCTTCAGGAGAGATGTTATAGCGTTTCTTGTGAGCTTCTTAAATTACTTCATTTAAGTACTCAGGTTTCAGAATTCGAAGAACACCAAAGAAGAAGTTTATCTCTGGTAACTTATTAGAGAGTTGCAGCTTTGATGGAAGGTAGATAGCAACATCTGGATCACTCATAGCACCATCATAAAGGTTTGTTACTAAAATTTCAGGGTAGTGAGGTATCTCGGTCATTCTGATTTCATTAGACTTAAAAGCTTTTTTCTCTTCACTTAGCAATGCCTTTAAAAATGATATTTTTTTCCCTCCTGTGTTGGAAAGAACAATCCAACTATAGTTAATAAATTAGTTATAAGTAAAAACTTACTTTGCTATACCTATTATCTGTAATGATCTTCTTTACTTCTGAATTTTTCTATTAAATCTTGAGATTAAATTCTCTTCATTGCATTATTCATAGATTCCATCTTACTTCCAGTTTCTATAAATGTTTATGAAATTTAAAATTATGGATATCCATTCTGAACTTACTAATTTTTACTACTAAAAAAGAAGGTCCACTTGGAGGTCAACCTGAATTAGATAAATAGATAAAGATGGAGAAACTTTCTCCAAGTTTCAGAGTTTTTCTTCTATTTTTATCAAACTTTTCTCCATTAAATTGCTCCTTATAATAATTAATTTAATTAGGTGGTGCTCCTAATTTATTTAAAACTTAATTAGGAGGTTATATTAAAATTCAAGACCGTATTAGTTGGTAGATTAAAAAAATTAAATTTTAAAACCTTTCCTCCTAAATTTACAAGAACAGATTTAGGAGCACCACCTAACTTCACAAAACAAATATAGGTGCATTTTAATGTATTAAATGAATCGAATATTATATATATTGTCTCTAATGTTAAAAAATATATAACTAATGTCTTACACTATGTTTCCATTAAACCTCTCTAAATCTATGAGGATATGCTCTTGCTTGTGTATAAAGGTAGAATTTAAACAGCTTATATAATTATTAATAGTACTTATAAAATGAGCGGCAACTTACTAAGAAAATCGGCGTTGCTTGGTATTAGCCAGCAAAAATTTTCTTTCATGAATAAAAAAAGAATTGAGACTTGTGATGCCTCTACCTAGTATGAACCTGAAATTCTCTAACCTTAGGTCTCAGACTTTGAATAACAATTCAGTTGTTAAATATAAATGCAGAGCTAAGAAATTCAATGCGAAGTTCCAATAAAAATGGTTGAAGAGGAGGAAGAGAAAAAGGAAATAAAAGCATTACATTTATGTGAAGAGTGTGAGAAGAACTTCACTTATAAATCTGCTCTTAAGCGTCATATCTTAGAGTAGCATTCTAACAAGCCTAAGCTCTATCTTAAGCATGATTAGATAGATGGAAAATATTTTTGCCCTTATTGCAATAAGCAATATGACCATTCAAGGGATTTAAAAGTTCGCCTATAAAACCATCATGGCAAGAAGTTTGAAGTCACAGATCCTGAGACTGGTGAGGTCTTCCTTCAAAAAAAAAGCCAAGAGACCCTTTAGAAACCTTGAAACAAAGATTAAGAAAGAAAATAAGCTTATTAAAGCAGTGAGAAACCTTGCAGCTTCTGAGATAGTTAAAATCACTCTGAAGATACAAGCACTAAAGCTTCCAATTTTAAATGTAATTGATCTTAAAGAATGTAAGGAAAGTTATTATACTTGAGAAGTTTGAGAAAAAAATCAAAACTGATAAGCAGTTCGCATACAAGATTTATCCATTCAACTACTCTAAATGCGATGACAAATATCAAATGGAACTCGTCAATGAGTACTAAGCTCTTACTAAAGCAAGGGATAGACAGTGCAGATTTATAATTAAGCTCGATGCAACTGTTGCTCAAGATCATGTTTCTTTTCGCCTCCCTCTATATTAAATGACTTTAAGAGACTACATTTAAGATTAAAGAGTTCCAAAGTAGATAACTCTTATTCTTACAAATGTTTGCAAAGGCATAGAAGAGCTGCACACTTTAGGGTATGTTCAAAGAGACTTGAAGGCAAAGAATATTATGCTTGATTTTTCACCTCTCAGAGTAGTAATAATTTATTTCAATAGATCATAAAGATTTGAAGCTTCAGGACTTGGCAACGTTTATGGTACTCCTAAATACTTTCCAGAAAGGGAGGACTGGAGAGATGGTGATATTAAGTGGGATGTATGGGCTCTAGCAGCAATTATTGCTGAATGCGACATGCAAAGAAATGATTACTATAGCTGTAAGAGAGAGAAAGATTCAAAGCAGAGAATACAGCAATATTTAAACTAGAATAAGATAAATGGTAAAATGAAAGATATGGCTGATTAGATAATCATTAAGCCTAACCATAGAGCGGAACATACAATAGACTAAATTGTAAGCTGGATAGGAGGAATAAAGTTTAGAAAGTTGCCTCATGATAAAAAGTATTGTTTGAGTGAATAGTAAAAATAAAGCACCTCTATTACACACTAATATACAATAGATTTAAACATTAAACCCCAACATAAACCCTACTAAAACCCTAATAAAGTATGCACTAATAGTCTACTTTTATTAATCAAAAACTCAATCAAACTACTGAAAGGGTTTTGGGGTTTTGATTGTAGGGAACTTGAAATTGTTCCTGGTTGATTTGCTACTAAGTTTAATTTTATTGAAGTAACTGCTCCTATGAATTACCAATATATAATTTCAACAAATTTCCTTGCACTATTTCTTGTTAATTCAAGAAATTTTAATGTTTCTCTTCTTGTAATTGTTGGCTTTAATTCAACTGCTCTATTAAGTTAAACGATTAATGATGTTGTTTTTAGTTTAATATACATACTTGTATATATGAATTTGCAGTAAAACTATGAAAAAAATGCTTTTAATGATAATTAAAATTAGTTTGGTTGTACATTCTTTTTTAAAAGATAAAAATAAATAAATTCTTTGGAAAAGTTTATTAGATATTACTTTACATTTCAACTTAGTTATAATTTTATTGGGGTTATCCTACTGGCAAAATGAGTATAATTTTATTCCTAAATAAAATTAATTCTATATCTTTTGACAATTTTAAATTAAGGTTAGGTCTTAAATAAATTATAATTTAAAATCAATATGAAGCTACTTATACCTTAATTACTTGCTTCTTATAAGAAAATTAATTAATTTGTTAATTTTAGGAGAAGGGACCACTGAAGATTAATTGAATTAATTTTAGGAATGCTATATTTAAATCTGTTCAGGGATATTAAAATTCCGTGGAATCTAAATTTATTATAGCCAATAAATACAAGTTTTTTATTTAAATTTAAGGCTATGAATCAGGATGTTAATGTTAAATTTATATCGAATTTTAATCTTACTTAGTCATGTCTATAATATTCGGCAATATTTGTTTCTAATATTCTTATTAGATTCAATTTATTTCATTGAGAAATTTGCTTTGATTCGGAAGTGCTTATAGTTAAAATAATATTCAATGATAAAAATCTTATAGTAAAAGATTGTGTGACAAATATGGAATTTCTTATTGTCCAATTTATTGGTATTATTAAATTAAAATTATCTTAATATTTCACTAGTTTTTTATATTAATTATTAACAAAATATTCTCTAAAATGTTGGATATTTTTAAACCTGCCCAAATTAATATATGTATCTTTTTTATCTATATACTCCAGTAATAAGAATTTAATTTTAAGATAGAAAAATATTTATTAATTATTTAAATTCAATTTTACAATAATTGTTTAAATTATTCTAAGGATTTGTAATTTAATCCAACTAATTCAAGTTATCTATGAATTATTGATTCTATTCTTTTCTTTTCCTGTTTAATTATCATTTAGGCCATGCTTTTTCAAGAAATCCATTGGAATTTACATCGCTTAGTTATATGATATAGGTTTTTGAGGGATTTGCTTATTTGGAGATACTATTTGAATGTCATTTCCTGAAAGAATTAAATAAATATGAAGAATTCAATAAGTTAGAGTTTATTAAGTCATTTGAATTTATTTAAAATTTATTATTATATAGAGAATCAAATGACCTAGCTGGTTTTTAATTAAATCATTTTTTAACTAAGCTGAATTTCCTAGTCTTTAATGCAAATTATTGCTTGATCTTGATGGACCTTTTAAATTTTCAAAATGATTTCTTTGAGAATTTTAATTGTGTAAATTGATAAATAAACTATGTTCATAAACTTTAACAACAAATATGTTGAGAGTGAAAGGCTTTGCATAAGTTTTACTATATTAATATTCCTCTAAATAGAGATTTAATTATAATATAAATTTACTTCATGAAAATTTTTTACTTAATGCTAATTTTTGAAATTATTCAGCAATTTATAATTAGGGAAATTTAGTGGGTTATCTTCAAATGGAATTTAACATTTGAGAAGGTTGTTGGGGTCTCTCTCGTGACTTTACTTTGGCAATCCCAGATGACTGTTCAACAAAAACGGTGAAGTTTATTTCTTGTTTGCTTAGTGCCTTAAGGAATTGTTGTTTTATTTTAAGTGAGATGAAAACATGGGCTCTTTTGAAAATCTGCTTGAATTTTTGAATGGATCTGGTGGCTAGTAATTTCTTTAATTTGGGAGTTATTGTAATTGAGTATGAACATTTTAGACTATTTAATTATTGCCTCTGGTTTAATGTGAAGGAGGAGGAGGAGAATAGTTATTAAAAGAATTTAGAGTTGGGTTAGAGGCATAATCAAATCTTTCAATACTTCTTTAAGGCTATTATTGGTGGTGCTGCTGTTATTGCATGGGATTGGCGAACTCTTGAATTTGAATTAAAGCTTCATTTTAATATAACTATTGAGTGTGTTAGGGGATGATCTATTGAATTATGGTGTCAGCTGAAGTGGCAGCTAAATGTTCTGGTAATTAGACTTGATTTGTGGTATTATATTAAGTATGATAAATATTGCTTTTAATCACTTGATAAGGTTGGAAGACTATCTATGGACCGTTAGCCTAACAACTATGTCCGTTTCTCTTTAATGAATAAAATATTTATTAATGTTATTAACCCTGATTCTAACTTGTTGATCTCCATTGATTATTGGTTGTTTTAGATTTGTGACAATTTCTACATACTCCCCCAGGTCCATGAGTCAAAACCCCAAAACTCCTGAAGTTGTTTGATTGATGAGAGTAGACTATTAACGCATGCTTTATTAGGATTTTAATAGGGTTTATGTAGGGGTTAATGGTTTAAATATCAGTAATTTAAGTGAGAATATGCAAGGTTTGGGATCAGTTTATGACAGTGAATACATAAATTTATTGTTTAAGTTGCGTTATGGATGGTATGATTATAGTGATCAACTCAGACCTATTCTAAATTACACATCTATTGCATAACTGCTCTATAAATCTCCTGCTCCTGTTAGGTCACACTGTCTATTAGCATTTAATTTAAAGAAACAGCAGCTTAATTCTAAGCCTAATAGACCCTTAAACTTCATGTAGCATCATATCGATTATCTTATTAATGATAAGACTCTAAAATACTGGGCTCATTTCTCTCTGGCCTAGAGGGCTGTGATGTTTCATGCCAATTTCCTGAGCTACACATCTCTGCATAATCCATAGCAAATATCTATAAAAAGAATGGTATATCTTACAAGACAGTCAATCGCATTAAGAGAGTGATCGACTTTAATGTTCCATTTTATAAGGATAATTTAAATTATATATTCGATTAAATGCAGAGGGCTTAAGAGCATAATATAAAGTTCATACATGCTGATGAGGCAGTATTCACGTTTAATACCTTCATATCGAGGTCTTGGTATATGAGGTACAGCAACATAGAAGTTTATGATCAAAAGGTTAAGGTATAAACTCATGCAATCCTTGGTGGAATCAGTGAAGATAGTGGGCTTGAGACTTATGTTATCCACCCTCGCTCTATTAAGACTGAATAATATATTAAATTTTTGCAATAGCTAAGAGATAAGTATGCTGAACAAGAAATTATCCTGTTTGTTGATAACTTATCAGTTCATAAAACTAAAGACTCAAGGAGAGAATATGAAAGGCTAAACATAACACATGTATTTAATGTTCCTTACAGCCCTCAATTCAATGGAATTGAACTATATTGGGGCCTATTAAAAGGTCATTATAAGAAATTGCTGCTCTACCATCTGATGCACGATCTGAAGATAGATACAGCAGATTTTATTAAAAGTGCTGCTAAAAGAGTCAGCGATGAGAAAAAAAAGTATGCGCAAAAGAAGGGAGATTTTGTGTATATAAATAAGTATTAGATTTAAACGAATGAATAAGTTCACATATTAAACTTGCCCGTAAAGGGATTTGGCTTCTCTTTCTTTTCTTCCTCTTAAGGCTTGCTTGGGCCTATGTTTCTTCTCTTAGTGCCAGCTCCTGAATCTATGTTCATCTCGTCTGGCTTTCAGAAATTCTTGAAGAGTCTTTTACTCAATTCATGCTTTACTTGAGATTTTCTCTCCCTGTTTAATTTGCTGCGCTCTTTCATCAAGTATATAGCAGTACCATGTTTTTCTATAAAGTTAGAAGACTAAGCTTACTAGAGAATGGATGCTTCTGAAGTTCCTACAGCCAGGAAACACTTATTTTAATACCCTGCTTCTCTTTCTCTTCAGGAGAGATGCTGTAGCGTTTCTAATGAGCTTCTTAAATAAATTCATTTAAGTACTCAGGTTTCAGAGTTGCAAGAACACCAAAGAAGAAGTTTCTCTCTGGTAACTTATTTGAGAGTTGTAACTTTGATGGTAGGTACAGAGCAACATCTGGATCACTCATCGCATCATCATAAAGGTTTGTTACTAAAATTTCTGGGTAGTTTGGAATATCTATCATCCTAATTTCATTGGTCTTAAAAGCTTTTTTCTCTTCACTTAGTAAGGCTTTTAAGAATGATATTTTTGTTCCTTCCTATGTTGTCAAGAACAATCCAACTATGGTTAATATATTAGTATTTGATAAAAACTTACTTTGGTATACCAAGTATCTGTAAAGATCTTCTTTACTTCGAAATTTTCTTATCAATTCTTGAGATTGTATTCTCTTCATTGCATCATTCATAGACTCCATCTTGCTTCCACTTTCTTTAAATGTTTATGAAATTTAAAATTATGGATATCCATTCTAAACTTACTAAAATTCACTACTAAATAGATAGATCCAACTGGAAATCAACCTGAATAAGATAGTAAGAGAAAGAGGGAAGAACTTTCTCCAAGTTTCAAAGTTTGACTTCAATTTTTATCAAACTTTCTCCATTAAATTGCTCCTAATATAATTAATTTAAATAGGTGGTGCTCCTAATTTATTTAAAACTTAATTAGGTGGTTATATTAAAGTTCAAAACAGTATTAGGAGGTACATTAAAAAAATTAAATTTTAAAACCTCCCCTCCTAAATTTACAAGAACAGCTTTAGGAGCACCACCTAACTTCACAAAAAACATTTAGGTGCATTTTAATGAATAAAATGGATGAAATAGTATATAAATTATCACTAAATTTAAGAAATATAAAACTAATGTCTCGTACTCTGTTTCATTAAACCTCTCTAAACCTTTGAGGATATGCTCTTACTTGTGTGTAAAAGGTAGAATTTAAACAGCTTATATAATTATTTATAGTACTTATAATATGAGCGGTAACTTACTTAGAAAAGCGGCATTGCTTGGCATTAGCCAGCAAAAACTTTCTTTCATGAATCAAAAGAAAATTGAGACTTGCGATGCCCAACCTAGTACGAACCTGAAATTTTCTAACTTTAGATATCAGACTTTGAATAACAATTCAGTTGTTAAATAGAAATGCAGAGCTAAGAAAAACAATGCGAAGTTCCAATAAAAATGGTTGAAGAGGAGGAAGAAAAAAAAGAAATAAAAGCATTACATTAATGTGAAAAGTGTGAGAAGAACTTCACTTATAAATCTGCTCTTAAGCGTCATATCTTAGAGCAGCATTCTAACAAGCCAAAGCTCTACCTTAAGCATGATAAGATAGATGAAAAATATTTCTGCCTACTGCAATAAGCAATACAATCATTCAAGGGATCTAAAAGTTCATCTATAAAACCATCATGGCAAGAAGTTTGAAGTAATAGATCCTGAGAATGGTGAGGTCTTCATTCAAAAAAGAAAGCCAAGAGACCCTTTAGAAACCTTGGAACAAAGATAAAGAAAGAAAATAAACTTATTAAAGCAGTAAGAAACCTCCCAGCCTCAGATAATAAAAATCACACTTAAGATGCAAGAACTTAAACTTCCAATATTAAATATAATTGACCTTAAAGAGTGTAAAGAAAGTTATCTTATCCTTGAGGATAAATTTGAGAAGAAAGTCATAAAGATAAGTAGTTCGCATACAAAATATATCCGTTCAACTACATCAAATGCGAAGACAAGTATCAAATGGAATTCGTAAATGAATACCAAGCACTTACGAAGTCAAGAGATAAATAGTGCAGATTTATAATAAAACTCGATGCTATTCTGCTTGCTCAAGATCATGTAGCATTTCGTCTTCCTCTATACTAAATGACATTAAGAGACTACATTTAAGATTAAAGGATACCAAAGTAGTTACCTCTTATTCTTACAAATGTTGAAGGCATTGAGGAGCTGCACATTCTTGGATATGTTCATAGAGATTTGAAGCCTGAGAATATTATGCTTGATTTTTCACTCAAAGTAGTAATAATCAATTTCAATAGATCATAAAGAGTTGAAGCTTCAGGACTTGGTAACGTTTATGGTACTCCTGGATACTTTACAGAAATGGATGACTGGAGAGATGATGATATTTAGTGGGATGTATGGGCACTAGCAGCAATTATTTGTGAATGCGATATGGCAAGAAATTATTACTATAGCTGTAAGAGAGAGAAAGATTCAAAGCAGAGAATACAGCAATATTTAAACTAGAATAAGATAAAAGGTAAAATGAAGACATGGATGAGAGATAATTATTAAGCCTAATCACAGAGCTGAACATACAATAGACTAAATTGTAAGTTGGATAGGAGAAATAAAGTAGAAAGCTGCCTCATGATGCCAAAGTACTGTTTGAATGAATAATAAAAATAAAACACTTGCATTACACACTAATTTATATTACATTATAACCCTAAGCCCCTATATAAACCATATTAAAACCCTAATAAAGCATGCGTTAATAGTCTACTTTCATCAATCAAAAACTCAATCAAACAACTTCAGAGGTTTTGGGGTTTTGAGTGTGGGGCTATTATTAATGCGAATTTATGTTTGCAAAATAATCTTTCCTTTGTGGTGTATTTGTAATATATACAATCTGATTTAATACATTTAAGATTTGCATGATGCTAGTTATTTTAGCAACCAGTATTCTATTATTACTATCTTTGAGATTGCACATAACTTGGAACATCATTTATCAAAGTCTAATATTGCTAACCATTTTGATCATTTTAGATTTAAGTTCTTGGTATTCCTTAGTTTACTTGCTGTTATTGGAAATAGCTTTGATTATTGTCTGGATAAGCATATTAAACTTAAGGGGACTCAATGACTGGAGGTAAAATTTAAGCTTGGATATACTACCCAGTACTTTATTCGTAAATTAAATGAATTGGATTCAGTGGTGGCATTTCCTATTGAGCATTGATTATTTGAATAGGCCCTTACAGCGTATTGACAATTTAAATTTAGTTTACTAGAGCGAGTATAACTCAATAATTTAAGGCATATTCTACTAAATAGGCTGCTACTGCAATTCTTGAATAACTTAACCGAATTTGTTAACAAATTAAGAATTTTTACCTTGACTCGGTGGTTTTTGTTATTGCTAAGGTTATACCTAAGCTAAAACTAAACCTTAAGGTGTCTATATATAAGCCAATTCGTCCTGATTTAAAGCATGTTTTGACTGATAGATTAGATGTTTTAATACTGATATTAGGGTGCTTGGACAAGCATTTATTGGCCAGTATTTGTCGTGATTAGATAATACGAAGGTTAAGTTTGCTAATTAATTTAGATTGTTTACTATCCATTAGCATTAGTAAGGATAGTTGCTTAGGATGCTATGGGTTCTATTGTTGAATAATAACAGGACCTTGATTTGTCTAAATTACTTAAACTTATTGGGTCTATGCTTAATTGACAAGTATGATACTTTGGTTTTAATTTGCTTAGCCTATAAGCTAAATAGATTTGTTTTAGTGATTTTAAACTGTCAAAATTGCGGCCTTAATTTTGAGTTTGGGACTCAGGTAGAACTTATGCTTTAATATATACTTTTATTAAAGAAAATGCTAAAATGATATTATTTCCACTTGACTGTGTAGGTTAAATTTGTACCTGTTATCCATTTGCATTTAAAAATGTAGGCATAATTTACTATTAAATAACAGGACCTTGAGGTCAACTCGTGAATATCTAAGGATTTTATTTAGTATTAGCAGGAACCAAAATGTAGGGAGTCTAATTCATGGAAACGATTTAATGCTATTATGGCCCTGCATTAGGACAAGTCATTTCCACTCGCATAATCTAAATTTAATTCTCTTAATGTATCATTAATAAACTTTAATTTAAATTTATAAAACTTACTTAATTTCTGGAGTTAATTCAAAACCTCAAAAAACCCTTTCAGTAGTTTGATTGAGTTTTTGATTGATAAAAGGTAGCAATTAACGCATACTTTATTAGGGTTTTATTAGGGTTTATGTAGGGGTTAATGTTTTAAAAATTAGTAATTTAAGCGAGTATAACTAGCGAGTTTTTTAAATATATCACGCAAAAATAATCTTAGAGTCATGTGGAAGTTCTCTGAACTTTATTTTTGTAAGGTGATGATTTATTATCTCAATAGTCACTTAATTTTCCTTGCTTAGCTTGATGATTGTTTAATAGGCAAGCTCTCTTAGACCTCCGTTTATCTCTTACTTATCTAAATATTGTTTGATTCTTAGCTTAGAATCTCTCTCTCCTTTACAGCTGAAGTAATCGTTTCTTGGCATGCACTCTTTATTATTATTACTACTGCTAATGCACATATATCCCATGTAGCGTCTCCATCTCTCCAATCTTCTCTCTCTGGGAAATATCCTGGAGTGCCTAACACATTTCCTAAAGAGGCTTGCACTCTCTGAGCTCTGATGAAATCGATAATGTAAACTCTCAGAGGTTGAAAGTCAATCATAATATTTTCAGGCTTTAAGTCTCTGTGAACATAACCGAGCTTCTGAAGCTCTTTGATTCCCTGTACTATCTGTTGCACAATCTAACCAATTTATCTTTGACATCTAATGTCAGATAGAAATTCTCTGTAGATTAATTCTAAGAGAGGTGGCCTAAATGCTACATGATCTCTTCCTAAGAGTATCGCATCTAACTAAATTAAATGCCTGCATTCTTTCTACTTTGCCTTTATAGATCGTAATACTCATTTGCAAAATCCATTTAGAACTTGTCAACAGTAAGAAAGTAATTTAAAGGATAAATTTTGTAACCGTATTAGTCGTCCTTAATGACTCTCTTCTCTTTTTTATCCTCAAGAGTGAGATAGCTTTCTAGGCAAGAATCCATGTCAATAATTTTTAATATTGGTATTTTCATATCCTCTATTTTGACCATGATTCTATTGATCTCTGGTACAGGAAAAATTTTGACAGCTTTCTTCATTTTTACTTGCTTCTATACCTCGATCCTTAGAGACTCTGCTGGGTTTCTTAATCTCCATTTTTAGAGAAAATCTCTTTCCTATCTTCATGAATGAACACAAAACTTTGATTGTTCTTTTTATTTAAATGCACTTTAAGGTCTCTTGAATGAGAATAGGGCTTCTCACAAAACTCACAGATACACTATCCATCCTTTTTTTAATGCTTGAGATATAACCTAGGCATATCGTTATGAATATCTCTCAAGTGTCTATTATAAGTTGACTTATAAAGGAAAACTTTATTGAAATCTTTGCATTAATACTCCACTTTGGCTGGTAAGACTTAATGGTGATTTGGGGGTTGTTTTACCTCCTCCACTACTTGCTCTTTCTCTTCGATAATTTACTTTTAAATTTAGATTTAAATCTCAAAAGTACACGAGTCAAAGTTATCATAAGTAGGCTCCCACTGAGTACAAGCATCTCTAGTCTCTACTTTTTTGGTTGCTGGAATGGTAATTTTTATTGGCTTGATCCAAGTAATGCCGCTCTTCTTAAGAGGTTGATGTACATTTTAGTTTACTTATAGATTTTATTATAATAATGATAAAATACAGCCTGGTATACTATAATAAAAGGGGAAAAGACACTTTGATAAATTCTTTGTTGAGAGATGAGAAATATAAAGCGTCATAAAAGTATGTAAGTAGACATATTTTATGAGAATATTTTACATTTTAGTAAGCTCCTAAAGAAGTTTTGTATCTCTAGGATGTCCTCCAAATTAAGTTTGAAGTTAATTTGGAGGTAAAATTATTAAGCATTTTTAAATTTAATATGCTCCTAATTAAGTTTTAACCTTAAAATATAACTCCTAATAAAGTTAGAACTTAATTTGGAGGACCTCCTAAAATAATTAAACATTCTTAGGAGCAATTTAATGGATATGGAAATCAATCTGTGAAACTTGGAGCAAGTTTTTCAATGTTTCTCTGCATATCTTTTTCAGGCTGACCTCCAGTAGGTCCTCCCTATTTAGTAGTAAGATTTTAATAAACTTAGAATGGATATCCATAATTTTAAATTTCATTAACATTACTAGAAAGAGGTAACAAGATGGAATCAATGAATGATGCAATGAAGAGAATTTAATCTCAAGAATTAATTGGAAAATTTCGAAGTAAAGAAGACCTATACAGATACTTGGTTTAGCAAGGTAAGTTTTCATCCAAAACTAACATATTAACTATAGTTGAATTTTTCTTGTCAACCCAGGATGGGACTAAAATATCATTCTTTAAGCATTTTTAAGTGAAGAGAAAAAAGCCTTTAAGACTAATGAAATAAAGATGATTAGATACCTAACTACCCAGAAATTTTAGTAACAAACCTTTATGATGGTGCTATGAGTGATCCAGATGTTGCTCTCTACCTTCCATTAAAGCTGCAACTCTCTAATAAGTTGCCTGAGAGAAACTTCTTCTTTGGTGTCCTTGGAACTCTGAAACCTGAGTACTTAAATAATGTAATTTAAGAAACTCACAAGAAACGCTATAGCATCTCTCCTGAAGAAAAAGAGAAGCAAGGAATAAAAATAAGCGACACCTGGCTCTAGAAGAACTAAAAAGTATCCATTCATCTCAAGTAAGCTTAGCCTTCTAACTTTATAGAAAAACCTGGTACTGCTATATACTTGATGAAAGAGCGCAGCAAATTAAACAGAGAGAGAAAGTCTCAAGTAAAGCATGAATTGAGTAAGAGACTCTTCAAAGATTTCTAAAAGCCAGACGAGATGAACATAGATGCAGGGGCTGGCACTAAGAGAAGAAACATGGGCCCAAGCAAGCCTTAGAAGAAGAAAAGAAAGAGAAGCCAAATCCCTTTACGGGCAAATTTAATATGTGAACTTATTCATTCGTTTAAATCTAATACTTATTTAAATAAAAAATCAACCTTATCTCTTTAGCTTTCTCATCGCTAACCCTCTTAGCAGCACTCTAAATAAAATCTACTGTATCTATTATCAAGTCATGCATCAAGGGGTAGAGCAGGAGTCTCTTGTAGTGGCCTTTAAATAGGCCCTAATATATCTCAATTCCAGTGAATTTAGGACTGTAAGGAACATTTAATACAAGTTTTATGTTCAGCCTTTCATACTCCTTCCTTGAGTCTTTAGTTTTATGAACTGACAAGTTATCAACAAACAGAATAATTTCTTAGCCAGCGTACTTATCCCTGAGTTATTGCATGAACTTTATATATAACTCAGTCTTTATTGAGCAAAGGTGAATAACATATGTCTCTAAGCCATTATCTTCTCTGATTCCTCCAAGAATAGCCTAAGTTTGAATCTTAATTTTTTAGTCATAAACTTCAATATTGCTGTACCTTTTATACCAAGACTTTGATATAAAGGTATTAAATGTAAATACAGCTTCATCAGCGTGGATGAACTAAATGCCTGTTATTAAGCCCTCTGCATTTAATCATATATATAATTTAAATTTGTCTTATAAAATCGACCATTAAAGTCGATCACTCTCTTAATGCGATTGACTGTCTTGTAAGATATTCCATTCTTATTTATAAATGTTAGCTATGTATTAAGCAGAGATGTGAAGCTCAGGAAATTGGCAATTAAACATCAAAGCTCTTTAGGCGAGAGATAAATGAGCCCAGTATTTCAAAGTCTTATCATTGATTAGATAATCGATGCTTGCATCGCTAAAATTTCAAAGGTCTTTTGGGCTTATAATTTAGTTGCTGTCTCCTTAAATTTAATGCTAATAGACAATGAGTAAAAATAAAAAAAAATTGTAATGAATAATCAAGATTTTAATTACACTATTTTAATGTAAATTTTTAAAATTCTAATAAAACACTACTCTATCTCGAAATTTTAATGACTTTGAGATAGAGTGCACAATAGAGTAATATAAATTAATCATATTATTTAAAATCTAAAATAAATGAAATTAAGTTTTAAAATATTCTAATGTTGTTTTTAATAATTTACTAATCTTAAATTTAATATTAGAATATAATTAAAATAAGACAGATACCACTAAATCTTTTTGTATTAACTGTTAAATTATTGATATAGTTAAATAAAAAAAAATTTTAATAAAAACAACATTAGAATATTTTAAAACTTAATTTCATTTATTTTAGATTTTAAATAATATGATTAATTTATATTACTCTATCGCCACTCTATCTCAAAGTCATTAAAATTTCGAGATAGAGTAGTGTTTTATTAGAATTTTAAAAATTTACATTAAAATAGTGTAATTAAAATCTTGATTATTCATTAAATTTAAGATTTTCTTCTATTTTAACTCAATAAGATCTAACAGTAACAGAAGATTTGAGGAGCAGCCTTGCTATAGATGTGTAATTAGAATATCTTTGACTTAGTCACTATAATAATCACATCCGTATCGTAACTTAAATAGTAAATCAATATACTCACTGTCATAGACTGACCCCAAACCTCACATATACTCGCTTAAATTACTAATATTTAAACCATAAAGCCCTACATAAACACTTATAAAACCCTAATAAAGTATGCGTTAATTGCTACCTTTTATCAATCAAAAACTCAATCAAACTACTGAAGGAGTTTTGGGGTTTTGATTGTCCAGTGAGCCTCACTTAAATCGTCATGAGTATTATAATGATCTTGAAGCATTTATTATTACTGTGAAGTGTAAAGCATTTAATCATCTTAATATATCACAGTATCTTTTTAATGTTCAGCTTGAAAATAACTACGTTTACTTTAAATCAACTATTTAAGCTCGTCTTAAGGAATTTAGGGATCTTAAATTTATTAATTAATTTAATTTAATTAAGCCTCTCTGCGCTTTAATCTCTTCTTGTCAATTATTAAACTTATAAGAATTAAAAATTGATGAAAAATATTCAAATTAATATAATAATAAATGGGTAATTTTGATACTTCCAAGTTTATTAAAGTACAATTAATTTGCATTTTAAGTATATTTTCTATAAATAATTATGATTAATAAATTAAATTATTGCTGAAATAAATAATCCATTGTAAAAGAAAATATTTGCTATTAAATTCAAAGAAGGTTAATTTGGGGAAATCATTATTTTATCATATAATTGGTGATATATATAATTCAGTAAAATTTAAATTTTTTAGGTATTAATAACTGATTATTAAATTTGGTCACCATTAAAACTACTATTGATCAGGAATAAATAAATTATGAGTGTATAATTTTAATTCCTAAATAATTTTTATATAAAAAATATTAAATGATGGCTTTATCTTACTTTCTTATCTGATTCTAATTAACTATGAGCTTTAATTAATTACATAGATTATAAAGCAAAATTAAAGAAACTAAGCATAAACCATATTTAAAAAAGAGCAATAAAAACCACAAAATAAGCTAATAACATTTCTCTCCATTTTAACTTACATTTTTGAGTTAATTAATTGGACAAATTACATTCCTTATGGATCTATAGTAATAGATTAATCAATTGAATCGGCATCTCTAACATTCCACATAGCTTATTATTAGCTAATCAATTTATTGAGAAACTATGTTTTAATCTTCAATTTTTCAATACTTTGATTTGTATCTTTTTCACTTGTTAACTTCAAAAAGTATCATTATCTGTGAGCTCTCAATTCTTTTCCTTATGAACAATTCACCAAACTTCCCTGCATCTACAAATCTTGATACTTACACTCTTGATGCTCTGTTGAAATCAAATATCGTCACTCTTTCTGATGGAAAATAAAATATTATATTTTAAAGTTAAAATCTCTGTATGCAAAACCTAACCTGTGAAGCTCTTTGATCTTAAAATTTAATATGCAATCAATGCAAGCTACTTATTATGTGTTGATCAAGAATTAAATCTCTAATGGTCAATACATATTATGGGATTCTGAAAGCTGCATGAAATATGCTAAGAAAAACAGTATCTAGTTTAATCATTATTTACTCTTTATTAAATTCTATTCATAAAGTACTTGAAAATAATTAGAAATTTTACTTGCATTAATAGTTACTCAATGAATAATAAAAGGATAGTGTAAGTATATAGATGCTTTCTTTAATTACTTTCAATAAAAGAAGTTCTTTTAGAATTTTTTAGGTTTAAAGTGAAGATCAATAATTATGCATTAAAGCGAGAGCTGCAATTTATTTGTCTTTAACTATATTCATTTTTATTCTCTTAATTCTGAACTTATAATTTCTTTTGCAAACTTTCAAAAGATGCTTCCTTATTCCTTCTTATAATTAGAGGACTAATTATGAGACTTGAATAAATTAAAACTCTGCTTAAATTTAATAGTGTATTCAAGTAAATGGTGAAGTTTGATATTTTAAGCAACTTCTTGTGTTTTGAAAATAGCTAAATTAATTATGATGGCTCTTTGTGAGAGTATTAAATTAATTATCACATTCTCGTTTTGTAAAACAAAAAAAAGTCTCATTGATTTCTTTCTAGAAATTCTTGTAGTTACATTTATCATAGAATAATCAATTTATATATATTTAGTCTCCGATGATATACTAAAAAAGTAGTCCCATAATTCTTTTACTAGTAAATTTTAAATTAATACTCAAGAATAAGTAAATTAGAAAAGGATATTATTGCATTAAATAGAGAATATATTTTTATTTAAATTTGTCGGAACTGAGTTGAAATTTATTTTATTATTTATAAAATAGGAAAAAAGAGACAATTACTCCCCTTTATTATTTATTAAATTATATCAAATTTAAATTCTTAAAAATTTAATATGAAATGCATTATTTATTTTAGATAATTTGCAAATGAAGATAAAAAAATATTTTCAATGGTTCGGTGTTGAAATTAAAAAAAATATCTGTTAGAATATATGAAAATATTTAATTGCTATACTTTTCTTAATAATATATATATTTTTTTATAAAAGTTGTCTGTAATTTAAGCTGTGATTGATAAATTATTATTATATTAGGGCGCCTATCCAATTTAAGGCTATCCTTATACCCCTCTTTCACTATTCAAATTATTGCTACCTTAAAATATTTAGCCCATTATTTGGTTATTGTTTCAAATATTGCTGCCCATCTCCCTTTAACTGATTAGTGATTTTACGATTTCATTTTCCTAAATTTGAGATCTTTGAAGCACCAATCCTTCCTAATTGAGAATATTTTAACCAGCTAGCAATTAATCAGGGATAGCAGATTATAAATGAGAATCAAGTTTATCGTCTTAGTGAGAGTCATCATTTTTCACGGGTTCTCCAATCAACAATTATATCTCTTTGTCTTTAAAATAAATGACATTCACAAAATGAAGATTATCCTTAAAATAGTGTGAAATTTTTCATCACCATTAATAGAAACAATATTCTTTATTTTGAGAGATGTACTATCCATTATCAATTTTATAATGAGTAAAATGCGTGATTAAAGGATTATGAATATCATTTTGGGTAGCTGAATGTGAAATTTATCTTGAGTGGCGACTTGTGATCTCATCAACTTTTTATTGGAGACTTTTTAAATTTGTGAAATCGTGTTTCATCTGGATCATATTAGCATTCTCACTATCGCCCATGTAGCTTCCTTCATTGTATAATATATATCAATTATTTTATAACAAATTAATATATATATATATTATATCTCAATCGCTAGTAATTAGATTCATCTAGAATTGTTTCAAAATAAATATATGTTATTTACTTATCTGCATGAATAATAGTAATTGAGTTTATTATCTAGTGTTTGACTCATTTTTAATTCTTCGAGTTAACTATCATTATTAAAACCCCATCACATAATGAACTATAACGTTGAGGGTAATTATATTTAAATTTAATTTTAATAATAGAAATTATATCAAATCAAATTTAGTATCTAAATTTTATAGATTATTTGATAAATCTAAATTATAACTGAGACCTAAACTGATTATTGGGCTAAATAAAAATATTTATGCAAATGATATTTATTATTTATTATTAATTCACATTCTAATAGTAATTTACTCATTAGGTTTTATTTGGATTAATAATGGCAAAAGATTCATAAAAATAAAAATATATTAAAATACAATAATTTCGCAATTAATTGATTGTGAAATATGAAAGAATATTAGTTTTGATCATTATTTCAATAAAAAATAAAACGAAGGGTTTTCCCAATTTAACTCACCCTTCTTTATTTGGATTTATTTATAGAGATGATGTAAAGATCTGTTTTTAATTATCAGCCATTTGCTAATAATTACGTTTAACCCCTACCCCTTCTCCATCTCTTTCTTCCCTTTTGGTGAGTGAGTTTTCAATTGTTTATCCAGATATTCTAACATAAATATTCATTTATTGCGAAAGAGAAATGAAAATATTAAGAATATATAATATAGAGTAATGATCTATCTTTTTTTCACCCTATTAATATTTATAATAATAATATGATCACACTGAGGTCTCTGGTGACCCCCGATCAGAATTGCTTTTTAGTGCAAATAAGGGACAAGCCCTTTAGTTAATTGGAGATTATCTCCTGTTTACTGAGTTTTCTTCCTCTTTTGTTGTTTCTTCCTTTTCCTTTGGTTTTTCTTTGATTGTTTCTTCTCTTGCCTCCTTTTCTGGGCTTAGAGTGAAGGATTTAGACTGTTTCTCCTTGGTCCTTGAACTTAAATTGAGTGTCGAAGTGTTTGACATTGATTGAGAATTTGAGTTCCTTGGATGCTATGAAATCTTTGCATCTTGTAGTGATGAGATATATAAAGTCGCTCTTCATAAAGTAAGTGTGTTTTTGAAGACATTTGATGTAAATTTCAACCTTGTTTAGGCGTTGATGGTAGTCTGCTGAAAATGAGAGGCAACTGAGTTCATTAGCAGTGATATTTTTCATAAGAATCACTGTTAGAAGTATGAAAAATTACGTTGCGGTAGCTTTAGTGTCGTGCATTGAGCCTGTTTTTTCTTTTATCTCAGCGCATAATTACGCGTCGTCCATGTTCATCCATGTTAGTAGATCCTTCTTAGAAAGTTTTTGTAACATAGCATTGATGACATTGGAGAATTCTTTAATTTTTTCAAAAAGAGCGATGTTTTGATGGTGTTGAGCCAGATTGAGCGCAAGATTCTCTCGTGTCGAATCTCTCTAGCAGTTGTGCTTTAGTGATAGTCTTATATCTTTATAGATAATAGTTTAATGATTATAATCTTGGTCTTGATTTTTATTATTTAATACTAAATTTTAAGGCTCAACTTTTAATTATTAATTTGGTATTTTTTACTAACTTTTCCCGATGATGTATTTGACGTTTGCATCTTCGCAAATTTTGCGGACGTGATTCCTGAAACCTTCTGAGTGTTCGGATTAGCTGTCTATGTAATAGATATGCTGACTAGAGCTTTCCTCCATGGAAGCTTCTTGGTCAAAGGCGTCGAATACTTGTTTTTCTTACTCTGAGCTCCATTCATCTCCATTCTCGGAGTATAGTACCTTTTTTGTTATTAAGTTTTGGTTTATGTTGGAATCATTGAGGTTGTTTTCGTATTCTCGCTACTTTTTCTCGAAGTCTTCGAGCTCTTTTTTGTGTTAACTATCTCAGATTACATAGTGATCAATTTGAGCGACTTCTTGTGGTGGGAAAGCTGGTCTTTCGATTCCAGAAACTTTGGTTTACATTGATGATTATGCAGTTTAAGGTCTGATGAATCGATTGTTTATGGCTGCTCGTCTCAGCATCTGGAAGAGTTGTTAGGTCCAGAGCTGAACTTAGTCGTCCTTGTTTTCTTGGTCGTATTGTAGCTTAGTGAGGTGAATTTAGAATTAGTTAAGTATATTGTAGCCTTTCATTATGAGCTTTCTAGCGATGAAAGTTAGGATTTCTAGTATGTGTAGTCCCCATTGTTCTCTGTTGTTCTTTATGATATCAATTGTGTATTAAGCTAGGTGATGTGTTTAATTATTTTCAACATCTCCCTATATGATATCTCTTTGTGTTTTGCTCAGTATACCCATTCTGTTTTTCTTATTTAATAATATTAATATTTTATAAAACATATCAGAAACTTCTACCGCTTATAAAAAAATTAGCTATTTTAGTAACTTATCTACTTACCTGGCTTAGTTTATTACTTCTATAAATTTATTTTTATTATTATTGGTAAAGTTTTAATTGAATTGGGGAAATTAAAATAAAACTAATAAATAATTAATAAAAATAGTGGCAGTTGAAGTTGGCCAAATTTGCCGATCTTGGGCTCTTTCGATAGAGAATTCAAAATAAGCTGGACTTAATTATTGACGGTACTATTTTATCTCATCCCTGGACCGAGTTAACTTGACTTTAATTGGATCCCTCTAAATTCAATAAATAATGCCTTCCAATTAAAGTCAAGTTATCTCGGTCCAGTTATGATGAGATAAAATAGTACCGTCAATAATTAAGTCCAGCTTATTTTGAATTCTCTATCGAAAGGGCCCAAGATCGTCAAATTTGGCCATCTTCAACTGCCACTATTTTTATTAATTATTTATTAGTTTTATTTTAATTTCCCCAATTCAATTAAAACTTTACCAATATTAAAACATAATTGACTTTTATTTAAATAATTGTAAGATGTTTTATGGATAATTAATTTACATCATATAAAATTAATTTCAATTCCAGTTAATCATAACATATTTTTTATTTGAAAAATTTATCTCACTTAAAATACCTTTAATTCTAAATTTAAATGCTTAAAACTGTTTTAATTTTCCTATATAAAAAAATATATAAAAATGCTATTTATTTTAGTTTTCTAATTGAACAGTTGGGATAATTTATGTCTTAATTTGTATTTTTGTGTCATTAGCAGTGGCAGACATTGAGATAGTTTGCTATTGTTCGTGACCATCCAATTTCCAGATTTATTTTAGCTATATATATATATATATTAAATACATGCTTATAATAAGCTTAATTTAGTTATTACACATTAGCTGATTGTTTAAATTATAATAATAATAATAATAATAATAATAATAATTAACTCGCATCGAGGGTTCAGAGACCCCCTGAGCATATTAAATTATGAAAGGACTAAGTCCTTTTTGTTAAGATCCTCACTGAGATCCAGGATCTGGTGGTTCATGAGATACTTTAAGCGTAATTTCGTTGATTAATTAGCTTCTTCTTTCTAGTTCCTCCAATTGAATTGTCATGGGTACTGAAGGGAATGCAGATGCAATGTCGACGAACCAAAGTTGTTTGTATTATTATTTGTTTAAATTATTAATCAGACTTTGTTTCGAGCCAACATCTCCATTGATCATGTTATAATTTTAAATATAGAACCAGATAAACAGTAAGATACAAAAGATTTAAAGATGCAATGAAATTATTGCTTTCAATAGTATAAAGCATTTCAGAACAGAATGTTAACTTAATATATTTTTAGATGTATTCGGCGATTTTATGAGAAAATTTTCCCAAATATCAAATAACAGATCATATATTATTTGTATTCTTATCGAAATTGTTAAATCATTTCAAATATATATATATATATATGAACTTTTCATAAATAACTTTTTGCGAGTGATGCATCAAAATAAGTTTTATAAAATGTTAAATACAAAAAAATATGATAAATTATAATGCTTAATTCATTATAAAATTTTTTAAATTATTTATCTTTAAATAAGAAAGATACATTTTTAATTTAACTTAATATTTTTATAATAAATCTCTCTATAAATTCATATTTCAGAAATAAATTTATTTTTAATTGATTCCCTTGTAATATAGAATAAAACTATGTCTCTTTCGTTATTGATCAACTTTCTCCAGTCCTGGAATGCAGGGTGTCTGTTCAAATTTTATAGTGTGATTTCGGGTCTTTCCACTATCTCAATGCCGTCTATAGCCATCGTGGACTTCTCATGTATTCTCTACAATGCATTAATTTCCAATAACTTAAATGATTCTTTGTGCTTAACTCTAACTTTTATTAAGCTATTTATTACTAATAATGTTGGAGAGAATCGAACATAAGGATTAAAGTTGCAACTACTTTCATATAATAAAAACAATAAATATCTTTATTTATAAAAAGATCTCCATCAACTACGAGGTCAAGTTTGACTTAGTTGTAGTCAAATTTCTTCAAGGTATATTCTTCATCTAGCTCATCCGGATACCCGTTTAAACAATATTATTATTAAAGAACCTATATTTAATATACTCTGGCTTTATTCATTCAAAAGAAAAGATCAATTTTATTAAAATTAAATTGACATATTATAGTCTCCCTTGCCATAAGACTCATATTTAAGCCTTGAAAACTCGTGCTCAAGTAAGTTCATTGACTAACTTGGAATATTATATTTGAATCAAGCATTGTGTTAAGGATTCACATATATATTAAAGTAGATGTCTAATTGAGAGTTTACTTCTAATTTTAAGTAAAAATAAAAAATTAGTGAATTAAACGATCAATATATGATTATTACGAACTTGAATTATATAAATTGTTAGCAAGTGATCCTGATAGTGTGTTTATCTTGGTAGTTTGGAACATTATGGGTGTGGAAGTAGCCTCGCCTTTAGTTTTCCTAACTGGCCGCATGTTGCCGTTGTCAGGAACTACAACAGGCTCTTGCCGCTATGAAGAATCTTGTCGCTAGTCTCTACTACTGCCTCCTTAAAATGCACTATTGCTTATAACCATTGTGATTACGCTTTTTATTAAGGGTCTACTTAATATTGAGAAATTAAAATAATAATTTTTACCTTTTATAAAAATTTAACTTAAATTTATTATTTCACAAAATATTGTTACTGTATAAAGTTATTAATAATTTAAATAAATTATACTTGAATTTAATTTTCATTCAGTAATACCTTTCTTTTATAAAATATTGTTATAATATACTCATCCGATTATCTATATAAAAGATCTTGTTTATTTTTTAAAAATTCTCAAAAATAGAGAAAAGTAAAAAAGGTGAAAATAGTAGTGATTGCATAGCGATTTTATGAGAATGAATGTATTTCCATGAAAAAGTTAAATATTTAGTATTTTCGCAATTAAATTACTTTGAAATTAGTGCGTTCAATCTAGTTTATATATTCCACTCATATGGTAGTAGATTGTTATTAATTCTATGTAGAATTTTACGACTTGTTCATAACGTCCGAAAAACCCGAGAATCATAACAATTATATATTTAATAAGTTATTTTCAAAATATAAATGTAACCATAAAATTTGTGATTAATATTATTAGTCAACTCAACTTTACAGGATATTGTAAAAGTAAGCTAAACATAATTAATTATTTAATAGAGCAAAATATTGAATATCATGCAGATATAACTGGGGAATGCGAGTTCCCAAAATTGACTGAGGCTTGGGATCCAGAAGAACTCAGGAAAATATGAGAAGTGTCTCTGAATATTAATGAGCCACCTTGGTGTATGTTGAGCATCTGCCAAGCCAAGCATCATTACTATTGCAAGAAGCAAGATGGACAAAGCTGTGTTTGATTTCATTATTTTAGAATAGAAAATATTATAATTATTTCAAAGTTATTTATATTTTCAATATCTTTAATCCTATTTTTAGTAAAAGAGAATTGCTTAGATTATTTACTCTTCATTTAAATGTAAAATTTAAGCAAACCAACTATAAAATTAATATATTTAATAAATTTTAATTCCTAATCAAATCTCACATTATGCAAATTTAATTTAACTTCAAATTTTAAAGACTTTTTATCGTACTCTAAATTTTCTTGATTAAATGCTCTGCTAATTCCTGGCTGTTCTCATAATCTACGTCTTCTTTAACCTATGAATCCACTAAAGTGAAACTGCCTTTTTTCTTATTGTATACTAAGAAACAAGGGGTTTTGTCTAAGTTTTTCAAGAAACTGATCTCATTAAATATATTTACTCTTACTAGCTATATTGATTTAGATTCTTATTGTTATTTTAAGTTTGGTATTATGGTATCATTTTTCCTGCAATCTAGGAATTTATTAGCAAGCACCTCAATTATAGTTAAGTCTTTGCAAACTAAAAGTTACTTATAATTTTCTCTATTTAGAGGAGAAATTCCATAGTCTTGATTTAAATTAGTGTTAGAGCTATAATCTGACTCTAAATATGTTTGAATTATCCTTATTAGATCTTTTAAATTTCTGCAGTTGATAATTCTTCAAGTTTAGATTTCAAAGTAAAAATGCTTGCATAGTCTTGATCATACTCATTTTTTTATTTTTCATCATCAGGGTTAGAATCTAACTTTATAATCTTATTTAACTTTTCGTTGAATAAGTGACTGTAGTCGATGTAACGAATGCAGTTATCTCATTATAGAAGAGGTTGAAATACGTCCTAGCATCATTAACATCAGTCATAATTATTGGTAAAGATGTGCCTTCCTAATTCAGTTTATATTTCTCAGCTATACTCTAAGGATTCTCAACTGTATCTGAAACGAACACAAAATTCTTCTGTTTGTTTTACAGATAATTCTTATAAAACTTTAGCATTTAACTGATCTATTCAAAGATCAATCCTCCCTTATTCTCAATTGTCAGAACATCTTCAATGAATTTAGTAAGTAATTCAAAATTTTAATCCAGCTATTCAGTAACCAGATACTGTTCTAATTCTCTTCTGATAAAACTAGGAAGTATGTCTTTATATCTATATTCGATTTCTTTTGTATCAAGAGTTGAACACTTTAATCTTTCCATGTCTAAACTCATGAATTTTATCTTGTCACTGCTTTCTATCTCAGAAAAGGGGTTTTTATTTTGAAAGCCATAAATATATTCATCGTTTTCTATTCCTAATCTCTAATCTACTTTTTAATTTGAGATTTCGATGAATTTAACTTCACTATCTATAAAAGCAGAATTCTCGTAGAAAGATTTCCTGAAAAGCTTTTGTTAGAGAGTCATGTCTTTTGGAGACTTCCAGTTTTTAGCATTACATATAATGAAGTATTTTAAAGGTAATTATTTAGAATAATGTAGATAAGTTATTTGGAGAGAAAAAAAGCATATTAATTGTAATTAATAATTAAAATGTTTTTTTATAGAAATAAATCTAAATAATTTTATTATATTGAAGGAATACATTTGATTTGGGAAAATAAATTAAAATTAAATTAATTAAATATTAAAATCATGGCAGTTATAAAATCCAAAATGACTAAAAATTCAAATCTGAATCGATTCCATGGTAGATCCCGCAATTTTAGCTGGACTTTACTATTGGCAACTTTTCTGAATCATCTCAGGAAGCGAGATATTTTGATTTTGAGCTAACTCCCAAAAATAGTAAAAGGAGTTTTTCTCGCTTGGGAGAAGAGATAAAATCATTAAAGCAATAACAACCACCGTCTTAATTTTAATGCGCTATCCAGAAAGTATAATATTGTTAGGGTTTGGAGACATTTTCCAAAAACTTAACTGAAGGTAATTAATAATTAATTAATTTTAAATTTAATTCATTTTCCCAAATCGAATGTATTCCTACAATAGTGATTTTATTTTAATTTTGAGCCTAGTTAACATTTTGGATGTTTTCAAAGTCAAGTGATATAAATAAATTAAAGCAATCTCTGCATCTATTTTTTTAAATATTGTTATATATTAAATTTAATGAACTGACATATTTTTTAAACCCAACAGAAATTAATCGGATTTTTACTTATTTTCAAATCATTTCTAAACTTGCAATAACTAGTTAAGTATTATTAAAATCTCAATTAATTTACTCAATACTTAACATTAGAGTTCTTATTGACTTCAAATGCATCAAATAAGTCATCCAGATTATCAATAGAAGTTGGGTTCATAAGGAATTTATAGCCAACTACTTAGATTGCTTCATCCCCTTTGTATACAGGTATTTTAAGTTTATCCTCATTTAGCAATACATAGTCAATTTAAGAAAATTCCTCTGGGCTTTCAGTATTGAGTATTCTGCTTAAACATTTATTGTAATTTTTTAGAAAGAGATAAATTAAAATAAATGAATACTAATATAGTGGAAACTATATGTGAAGAGGCTGGTAGAATCTGGGCTCTTACAATAAATATATGCTGCAAAAAAATATCTAAATTTTTCCTTTTTTAGTGGTCCTGACTGGTTAATAGCAGAGGAGGGAAAAGACAAAGACTTCACATAGCAGATCAAAGATAAGGTTAAGCAGAATTTATTTGGTTAGATGAACAAGGGTTAATAGAAAGACATGAGACGGTTTAATATGTAAATCCATGATTCTTGTCATAAGTTTTCTTGCTAATGTTAATCAAATTCTTATAATCTCTTCCTATTTTTCTTTTTATTTTTCAAAATATCTAGAAATCCCCCTCTTTTTGCATGAAATTGCTAAGATATATTCAATGAGCATATAGTGGTTAATTCTTCTTCATAACTAGTCTTTTGAGAGTGTAATGTTAAGGAGAGAGATAGTTTTATAGTTTATCAAATGGAATGTTTTCATCATCAATGAATTAAATGAAGAAGTTTCTCTTTCTGCCGAAATACTCCTTATTGTATAAATCTTATGGCTTCAACCTACGTGATTAAATAAAATTCTTAGGCCCCAATACTTCCATGAATTTTACGTTACTGCTATCATCATCCTACTCTTATTAATAATTTGATTGACTCATCATAGGAAGCTAATCCGCATTTTCAAAAACATAGGTCTTCACTAAGTATTCAGTGAGCTTTCCAGACAGGTACATAATAACAGCGAATCCAAGGGAATTCTTCCCTATATTTTGCATTCTAGGATCTTTGTAGAAGACGTATTTGTCGTCAGCTAGGCCTTTTCCTGAAGTCTGCTCTTCTTTGTCATCTAAAAAATATATATAAAATATTCTTAATATTTGCAATTTATTAATGATGATTATTTAATTTATAAATTCATTTTGTTAAGGCTATTATTAGGTAACTTTTCTTTTTTAACTTTTAAATTTTTTACTGAATAATCTTCTGTTATTATTTTCATTAGATAACTATTTGATGTTTATTTCGGCAAATCTTAAATTATACTTCTTCTTAATTAATTTGCCAAATGTCGATTGAAGACATGAGATCTTGAATGATATTACATTTTTTATAGTCTGTTTGCTGATTTAAAAATATTTTTCTTATAAATATTCTAACTTCAATAATTATTTAATAATATTTTTTAAGCCTTTGATTAAATAACTTATCATTTCTATACTTTCCCTTATTTTCCAATTCAAATAAAAAGGTAATTATAGAAATTATTTAATTAGTTTTTCTTCTATTTTTAATTTATATACATTAATAAAATGCCTTAATAAGCTGCTCTATTTCAACGCACTTAAACTACATCTATAGATAGAGATTAAGAAAACAAAAACAAAAAATTAAAGAATGTATAAATATTTTTTTTTAAATCCACCAGTAAAATGCTAATAAATCAAATCAAATATCATCATAGAATACTATAATGCAGCATCTAAATGTGCAATCTACGCTGTCATAGAATTCTAGTAGGAAAAATAGCATGAAATTTGAGATTAGTAGTAGTTTAAAGTTAATTATTTGTTTATTATGAAAATTCTTATAAGAATTTCTAAAAATCTCATAGTGATATTTATAATTAAAACCTTTAAAATAACTCACTTGATAGAATTTTAAATTTATTCGAATTAGTTTATCCTAGACACAAAATAAGTTAGAGAGTGTAACGAATTCCAATAACAAAAATATAGCTACATAAAATAAACTGAGCAGTCTGAGATTATAGAAAGTTTAGCAATCGAGAAATTAAGTTCATTAAATTGCTAATTCTTAATAAATCCCTTCTTAGTTAATTTAAGTAAGTTAAGCTCATAAACTCTATAAAAGCAGTTACTTTATTAGATCTTTCTTATATTGATAAAAAAATAATATCTATAATTTAAAGATGATCTTTTAATTAATTCTAATTTATAGGTTGATGCAATGAGAGAATATTTCAAAGAACAAAAGATCATGCCTAAATACCCTCCGTTTCTAAATGAATGTCCAAAGATCGATTTTGATACTGTTTAAAAATCTCCTGACTCAATTTCTTCTCCAATTAGACATCCATAGTGGTAAGTTTGACATCAATTTGCTTGTATATTTTAATCCAATAGACTTTAATGCTTTAAACACTCATATTAAGGGTCTTCTAACTCGAAGAGTGATGTCTCCATTCAAAGAATTCATAAAATATGCTAACAGATACAACAATATTCCAGATATAGATCCAAATAATATGAATAACGAAGAGATAGAAAAGGATTCTAGTATTAGAATAAAAAATACCAGCAAGCTTTTCAAGCAGTAAAAGAAAATAAAAAGCTTTAACAATCAAAATAAGCAACATAAAATGGCTCAGAATTAACAATAGAGTAAACAAGTGTATCATTTTAAATTGATGAATAAAAAATTAGAACTGGGTCAATAGCTAGCTCAGTATAGTAAAGCAAAAAGGAGAGTCAAATTAAAGATTAAATTAAGAATGCGAGAAAATTGAATGACAATTAAATGAAAAATTTGAATCCCCTTAAATCCTCCAGCAAGATGGTGATTCAAGAAGTAGTAAGAATATTCTTCCTATAGTAGATATTTTATCAAATTGCTTCTATTTTTAAATAAAAATGTGTTTTCAGATTACATTTCTATAGATGAAGTCGGAAATGATTATCAGAATTAAATAACGAACCATAACATAGACTAGCATACTACTAATTAAATTCATAAATCTAACAATCACAGTCATCACCTAAATTAAAATAGTTTAAGTTTAATCAAAAGAGTTGAATAAGCAATCAGGAATTGAGTGTTGGCTTCTATACATAAATTCAAGTAACTGTCAAGTCCAAAGAGAGACAATGAAAAAAATAATTAGGATTTGTCTTTCGACAACACACTTTATAAGCAATTTAATCTAAAAAGTTTCATTAATAATTTTGAGTCAATCAGATCAAATAATTTGAACGTCTTGCCTGATTATACTTAAAATTCAACAAGACAACTTCCCATTTTACAATTATAAAAAGTAAAAAAATTAAAATATAAAACTACGATGGGTCATCATCATCTCAAATCTTAGATTAAAAATCTAAGATTTCAAAAGCAGTAGATTCTTAACATCTAAGTTAGATAGATAGATAGTAGCATCTAAAGGTTACATCCAAATGAGATGAATATCATAAAGAGAAGAGTGAATCGTTTTACTAAGATTGAAGAAAGTTTAGATAAAAGTATTAGATAAATATCACCAACTGATCAATCATAGATGCTAGAAAGTGAATATTATAATAGCGCATTGTAGTAATTTTTTGAAAATTAAAGTCCGAATAATAACTTAAATAGAGAGTAGTTAAAGAAGAATCAAAATAAGGCTATTTACTAAACTTTTAGTAATGTTGAGATATCAAAAGAAAACGATGGCATAGATCTAGACGTATTATTTTTGCTTGTTTTATTGATTCAATTAATTAATTTAGGTATTTAGAGAATATGCTTATTAAACTTTCAACTCATACTTAAAGCTAAATAGGTCCTTTGATAACACCTAGAAGTATAAGAAATCAAGATTTAATCTTAGCAATAACCCTTTAAATCAAACTTAAAATTCATTCTATGGATTTAACTCTAACATCTCAATATCTAAACTAAAGCAAAAAAAATATAATCACATAGAGAAATAATCTTTTTCTAAAACTTCGTACCTAAACTCATCTTCAATAGACAGATCTCTATACAACTTGAAGAATAATAAATTGCTCTCGCATATGAAATAAACGTCATAAGCTGATAAACTGTAAATATACAATAATCTCACAAATTCTTAGCTTAATACATTAATAATGAAAAAAAGAAAGAATTTACAGCTTTAAGATGAAATATAAAGGTAGAGCAAGGGTGTGGTAGATAATATTTTAGGAGAAAAAATATTAAAAGTGAGGTATCTCTAGAATCGATCACTCAGAAGATATAATCAAAAAGGGACTAAAAATGATGTAAATTTAAATTTAGATTTGAATTTTTACAGTAATAAAAGCATGAAAAATAAAATAACATCAATTGTATTATATATTAATTTATTAATGTAAGAGGACTTTACAATTTCCATTCATAGTAGCAAGGAGAAGGAAAAAATATTATTTAATAAAAATAAAACTATATTCACGAGCGATGATTAAGTGAATCAGCTAAATCGAATGAATAGATTTTTATAGAATAACTAATCTAACAATCTTTAATTGAAATATATAGCAACTTTAATTGATTCAATGAAATCTTTCGATTGAGATTAAGTTTGTAATTAATATTTAAATTTAAATTCAAAATATTGAAACTTTATCACCAGCATCCCCTTATATCTCTTCTCTCCCTACAGATATACCAGGCAGAGGTGTAGATAAATGACTCTCATTAGTGACTCTAAAGAACAGGCAACTCTGCTTATTGTATGCGGAGCTTCTCGAGATCAATAATTTAGTGATTTCTGTACTGTAACTATTCACAAGGAAACTTTGTAACCAATCTCAGCTTAACAATTTAAAGTTACTGTAAGAGATGGATTCACAGGGAGAAATTCAATGACTAGTGTTTATCATCCCTAGAAGAATAAAGTTGTTTATTTCGGTGGCTAGGACTCAGAAGCAGGCGTCTTATATAATGATTTGTTTACGCTCGATTTAAATAACTTGACATTGACTCATCATGATTACTTAGATGGTCAGGTAACTCCAGCTCCTCGTAATTCTCATAATATGACACTAAGTTCAGATGGAAAATCAGTTTTTGTTTTTGGTGGTGCAAACCAGGATGGCCCTCTCAGAGATTTGTATAAGTTAGACTTAGAGACTTTAGTGTTAAAATAGTTTAAATTAAATGACTAGGATCAGCCATTGCCATTTATTGAGATGCATACAGCTGAACTTTACAAAATCGATTACTTGCTAATATGTCAAAATAGAGTAAGAAACTTGAATATTTAAATTCTTAAAATTCATAAAAATAATATTGTAGAAAAACATTTGAATTTGGAAAATTAATTATAAATTAATTTATTATAAATCAAATTCGTGGCAGTTAAAGTTGGCCAATTTAAACGATCTTGGGCTTATTCGATAGGGAATTCAAAATTGGCTGGACTTTGTTATTGGCGGTACTATTTTATCGCATCGAGGGAGCGAGATAACTCGACTTTAATTAAAAGAATTTAAATTCATTAAATTATGCCCCCCCCACATTAAAGTCGAGTTATCTCGCTCCAGGGATGCAATAAAATAGTACCGCCAATAACAAAGTCCAGCTAATTTTTTTGAATTCCCTATCGAATAAGCCCAAGATCGTTTAAATTGGCCAACTTTAACTGCCACGAATTTGATTTATAATAAATTAATTTATAATTAATTTTCCAAATTCAAATGTTTTTCTACAATAAATAAATCATTCTCCAAACATTATTATAATTATTTTTTTTATATTTAGTTTATTTTTATTTAATTATATTTAAAATGGGCGCAAGTAGTAAATATAATATTTTTACTACTTGCGCCCCCTTTTTATTATATTTATAATTTATAATTCAAATTTTAATTTTTTTAATTTAAAATCTTTTTCATTTATTAAATTACTTTTCTACTAATAAGAAAGTTAATTTATTCACTTATTTAAAATAAAAGTTAAAAAGTTTATTTTATACAGTGAAATTTTTAATTTTAAAGATTGGTTACTTTTATTAGTAAAATATTTCAAAATTATTAACGTTTTTACCTATGAATAAATTAAACTTAATATAGATTAAAATCAACCTTGATTTCTATTATTCACTATTAATAAACATACTTAAACATATAAATTAAAAATTTTAATATAAATAAGAGGCTCAAATAGCAAAAACATATTAGTTTAATGATAATTCAATTCACAATAATATATAATTATATTATTAATCAAATTAATTTCTAATCAATATTATTTAAATGTTTCAAGTATATATATATATTAAATATTTCTTTATATCTAAGTATTTTTGTATTCACGATTTTTACTATATTTTAACTGAGTCTTTGCAGGCTAATCTTTAGAATAATCAGCTTTTTCAATATACTGTGTATCTGATTAACGTATCTGAAGTATAGACGAATAGGGAAAAGTCTCAAAGCTCGGAGAATCACCTTCTGACTTGAGTTGTCTTATATCATCTCTAATTAATGATGAACACATTATCACTTATGGAGGTACAAATGGCTTGAGATTTTTAGATTCAGTGACATGATATAGCATCTCTCGAAAGAAGTGGACTCTTATGACTGGCATTCCTGAAAATTGCAAAAAAACTTGATTTTTCCAAGATGGCAGAATTTCACCATCTTAAGTAGCAGGTAAGGATGAGTTTTTGGTTATTTTTGGAGGGACCAGCATTGAAAAAGAGTGCAATGATTTCTTAATAGTACCTTTTCCTCATGTTTTAAAAGATGAAAATTTTAATGAAATCAATGAAATTATGTGATAAATTTTTTACTAAGACAAAATTTATTTCTTTAATAGCATTAATAGTCTATTGTTAATATTTTACAAATGGAAATTAACTTATGTAACTCTAATTACCTTAATTAAATTAGCAAATAAATCTAAATAAGGAGTAGTTTTTAAATATCAAACTCCCTCCTTATTTTAATTTTGACAACTAGGTCTTATCAATTCCATTTCATCTTTTTGAGAAATTGTTCCTTCAATTTCTATATCTTACTACCTTACCTTTTAGCCTCTATTTCCTCAGGTTTACGTTTCTTACATCTACCTAAATGTCTCATGAAATTCTTGCTTTATTAGCTTGTTCCTTGTACTTTCCCACAATTCATACAAACCATTAATTGTAAATTAAGATTGTAATATAATATATAAGTCATAGGATTTTATATAAGTGGTATTTACTATATTGTCTGTTCAAACGAGGAGAGTGCAATTCTAATCTACTGTTAAAGCTATCTCTACGCAACATACCATTTAAATTCAAGAAATCTCCCAAGCTAAAAACGTTTTTTTATTCATCAAACGCTAGAAGAGCAGCTGTGATTGATTAACTTTCATCTATTCCATTAAGATTGCTATTCTTTATAAATATTTTATTTGTACAAAAGTTTAAATAAAATTAAAATTCAACACATTTAATAAATGGAACTTATATTCTACCTGAGAGTGTTTTTAATATTTGAACAGTCACTCTATGATTCCTAACCCATTCTATCAATAACCAAATCATTTCAATGTTCATCTAATCGACGTCTCTTATTCAAATTATACAGCATCATACTATTGAAAAAATCATAATCTGTATCATTATTATTTTGGTTTTATGAATCTATGTCATCTTGGTAGTTTAACATTTAATGTGATTGAATTTATTTTTCTTCTTCCTCTGTATTATCAAGTTGGTTTGTGTAAGTAGTGCCATTGCTTTTTTGGGCTTTTAAGCGAACTTCATACACTGATTCATCATCCTTGTAGTTATATATTTATAAGTATATTGCCTTAGATAGATTAGTTAAAATATAATTCAAATATAGTATCATCTAATTGCCTATTAATATTTTAATTTCACTTTGTTATATATGTGGGCATTTTTCTTTTTCATTTATTACTTTACTCTGGCTAAATGAGCATTAAGCAGCTTTATCTTAGCAAATTTCTTGCCACAATGATCCACACATTCCTAACCCTCCCCGTGTTACTCAGTCATATGCTTCTTAAGTTGAGATTTCTTCTGAAAATAAGCAGGGTGTTTGAATATTTTAAGTTTATTAAATAAGGATGTGGATGACCTACATTTCTAAGCTGTATTCGATATTTTTTGAGTTTAATTATTGATGTGTGCACGCTTTATTTTGACCTAAAATTCTTGAATATATTAAGAGCCATTATAAGAGAGGTCTAGTTATTAGTCATCTTATATTTCTCTGCTTTTAATTATATTGAGGAGATTCAAACCTTCTTAGTCATATTTTTAGTCTTCAAATTGCTTCATAAAGCATATATCACAATACTATGATAAATATATCCTCTTTAATATATGAATAATTTAATCACAAAAAACCGTTTTCATGTTTCCTTTAAATATATTTCTCTATTGATCTTTATTTGGAAACTTCAATAAACAGCTATCGCTATCTTTATAGGGGCATTCTATCTCTCTGTCATCATTATGAACTGAACTTTAATGTCTAGTCAAATGCTCCTTTTTTAATAGGTCTATCCACAGTCTTCGCATTTATAAGGTCTCGATTTTTAGTAAATATTATATCAACATACAAATTAATTAAGTAATTAGGCTTTCTTTATATTATGTGAAACCAATTACTATATTAATTTGACTGAAATCCATATTACTTGATAAATATTCAATATATTCCTACTATAAATAAATCAATAAAATTTACCACTTCTTCATGTACATTGGCATTGTGTCTCTTGAGTTTACTAGCCTTTTAAAAAGCAATATTGCACTATTCACATAAAAATTTCCCTTAAAATATTTAAGTTGATAATCTACCAATTCCTGATTTATCACTAGTTGAGGGTGAATGTGCATTCATATTCGCACTTTGAATTTATTAAGATTTCTACTTCTATAATGTTTATTATTTTAATAGGTACAATAATGTATTTAATTTTATTACTCAAAATCCAATTATAAATTGATTTTATGATTCAAAATTTTATTTTTAAGAATCAGTAATATTATATCCCATTCAATATTATTAGATAGATAATTCTTTTTTGAATTTAGATTGATCATTTAGAGCTTTTTCCTCAGGATTACTACTTGTGATAAAAGAGTCCATTGATTTAATAATAAATATATCAACAGATAATTATTCTATCAATTTATATTAAATACCTTTGCTATCTTATTCTTTAACATATTTACAAACATTGCTCTTATATATCTATCTTATTATAAAGGTGTCAATAAACTAAAAAGTAGTAAATATATAGGTATAAATTATTTAGTTTTTCAGAGGAATGAATGTGCAATTTGGAAGGACAAATGACAATGTATTTAAACTTGACGCTCAATATCCATTTTCAATATTCCAGGCACTCGGCATCGCTTTAACTGTCTTTGATTGCGAGTGATTATATTGCTTGAATGAGTGAAATTTTAAATACTTTGTAAATTCTTTTTTAGAATTTGAATATAGATTTTTATTTATTTCTGCAATATTTTAACATTTTATTTGAGGTTAATAGCTTGATGAATTCAAAGCAATATGATCTATATGACTATTTTACAAGGGATTTTAATTCTAATTTTAATACCAAATTTTCAATAATTTAAACTCTCTAGCACGTTATTTAATGATTAACTTGATATTATATAAATTCAAATTATAAATAGTTTACTGTTTATAAGAAAAATACTTTAATAGTGACGCAAATTATTATTTTAATGTCTATCCTAACTAAATTATTAAGGAAAAATTGTAATAGTTTTTTTCAATGACTAATTTTATTTTATGCATTCATCTAACTGTTAATAACGTTTCTAATTTAAATTAATATTATTTTCAAGAGTATATTATAATAATTTAATGGGAATATCACTGGAACAAAATAAAATGCTGAAAAATCATGAAAATCAAAGGGCTAATCTGAAATCTTAACGAATATTAAAATTGAGTCTCCTTATTACATTATCAGTGAGTTTAATGACAAATGAATAAGGTAATGAATGCTAAAACAAATGAGAAATCCTATGAAAATATAATAAAGTAATTTTTCAATTCTAAAAGTAAACAAGAAATCATTCGAAGCTTGTTTATATTATAGTTTTTTAAATAAGTTAAATTTTCTATTAACAAATAGATTTTTTGTAATCTGAATAATTTTTAACAAATTTTGGCTTTATTTAAAGCTAGACAACCATAAAGTAATTAATGATTAACTTAAAGAATAAGTATAAAATTACTCTGGATATAGCTACAAAAAGCCAAATTCACAACTATCTCATATAAATTTAACTTCACAATAAATAATAGAAATAAAATTTAAGCTCTCAGAGCAACTACAATAATTTTAATCTATGAGCAGTCGAAGTAGTGATTCAAAGAATTTGATAAATGTTTAAAATTAGGTGAAAAAGAAATTGTAACAGACTAGTGGGAATGCTGACCTTATTCCGTTCTATTAGAACTTCCTTCTAATTTAATTATTAAATTGTAGATTATATTAAATTATTGAAGAAGGGATAACTCATTTTTTATAAATAATCTTAATAATTTTGGAAAAGTTAAGTAACTAGAATGAGATAACATACAATTTATTATACATGTGCAGCATGCTGAGCTATTTAAGCTGGTTTATAGGTGTTTATTCTGGACAGCGAAAACGACAAAGCTTTTGTGGGATTTGCTAGCTTACTATGTACTAATGCGCTTGGCTATCAAAATGAAACTTGTGCTTCTTAGGATTTATTCTTTTCAAGATTTATATTTAATTATGGCTTTATCGCAAAAATTAAAACTCTCATATTAAATGAATAGGATTAAGTTCATGTTGAAAGAGCTTTAAGCTAATTTATTCAATTAAGTCATTGAAGGTGTTAAATTAAAATTAACTAAAGTTATTTTTAAGTAATGAATTAATTTCCCTAAATTAAGTCTTATTGAAAGACTATTTCTGTCGTGATGTAATTCCAGTGTGTACCTCCCCCACTTATACTAATAATTATCACAGATTTTCAAAGCAGACTAACTTAGTCCAAGCCAAGTTCTGTGAGAAGTGACAATTACATCAACAACCTTTATGATTTATACATTTACTTTATTTAAAATAGGTATGGTGAATTCTTTTTATTTATATATATAAAAAAGAATAAATATTTTTAAATGATAGCATAGCAGGATAGAATGGCGGAGCCTCTTATTCTATATTACACATTAGTGACCCAGATGTTTAAAAAAATCGATTATTTGAATATAAATAAATTTAATTATGATTGACTACTAGTATAACAGCAGTTCAAGCTCAAAATGCTGTGGTGGCGTAATCTGCTGTAGATATAAAGATGGTACAGATGATCCACTATACTCCTCAATAATCATTTTAAGACATGCTAAATGCCATAAAGTTTGTTAGATAGCCAGATTTAATTCTATAAGGAATAATCACTTATTTGTATTTAATTCTAGTAATCAGCTTGACCCCAACCTTATAATTAAATTATCACTGTTTTAGCTAGATTTATTTATTATATTAATACGACATTTCCTGATGCTAAAATGTTTGTAGCACTTGGAACTGATGAATTCCTGCCAAATTTAACTCATCACATATTTTTCAAAAATCCAAGTAAGCTCTCTAGACTTGCTGTCGAGTTAAAAGCTCAATCCAATATTAATGATAAACTAAAAAATTTGAAAATTCAAAAAAGAAGATATTTCTCTTGTAATAAATATAATTGCTTAAAAAATAAGGAAGACTTAAAGTTTACTGCTAGAGCAGAATTCACAAACTACGGTTACTATTAAGTTTTTGATATGAATAAAAACTCAAGCACTTCTACACTTTCTAATGTCATGTTGCTTGTCTTTAACACTACATCATGCTATACCTTCAACGCAAGCTCTATGAGTAACATTTTATTACTTAACTTCAATCAAATGTTTATAAATGAGAGATTCAAATGATGCAGGAGGATAATTATCGTGGATAAAGGGCAGATTGAAATATGCTGAGAATAATAATTGGCAGGCTATTATCATAGAGCGCATTCCACCAGGCAATGAAAATTGCAAAAGACAGTTCATTAACTTACTTATTAAAAAGTATATATTGATATATTTTATTTAAGTTCGTGAAGAGATATAATGTGTTGATGGAAAGATTTTAAAATGTGGTGCGGCTGCAAACATTTGGCTATGAGGGTACAGGCTCTTTCAAAGTAATTAGATATTACAAGTTTAAAATAATTGAAAAAATCAATTTCAAGCGGTGAAATAAAAATTAGATCAACTACCTCAAGACTTCCGATTTGAGTGATATAAGTAGGTGGCTCTCTTGGAATTCATACATACAATCCCTCAGCCAAAGTTTACACTATGGATGCTTAGTATCACATTCCCACTCAAATTGATGTGCTTATTATATTATTGTTTTTATCTTAGTCTTAAATAATTTGATCATTAAATAAAGTATAGCAATTGATATTATGAAAATTTCTTAAAAATACTCGAGTATTATTTAAGAATATGAATGTGCTTAACTTCAACTTGGAAGTGGCTTAGTAAACAAATACTTGAGTAATTAACACTTAGATCTACACATAGTCATATGCTATGGTGGACAACAGTCCCAAAGAATATGCCTGGTTCCCTTAGGAAATAAGTACTAGCCCAGATGTCAGTACTAGATTCCTTAAGTAAGTTCCAATAAAATAATATCCTCTTTAAAAGGATAACAAATTTAGTAGAATAAAATTCGTAAGTCTTAAATTTGATAATGTAATCTTTTCATAGCAAAAATACAGAAATTGTGGTCAGAAGATTTGCAATGCATTGGAGAGTGCGCTAATGATCTACTCTGCAAACTTAACTATGCTCTACATTTTTATTAGTTTTTAGAAATAATATTGATAAAATTACTTGAAAACATTTTTAAGCTATTTAAACACTGAATAAATAAAATTTAAAAGCAAGAAATTTATAGTTTTGATTTGAATTATTAATGAAATTATATATGCAGATAACGAGGATGCACTGTAATGTAGAAATAAATTATTTCATTTTGAGTATGGCCTACCCTATATATCCAGTTACTTGCAAAATCCTTGGGTGGCTAAGTCATGATTTTTTATAAATTTCATTCTATATGTAAATGGTAATTAATAGTAAATCTATTAATTAACATGAAAATAAGAAAGAAGATTATCAATAGTGTAACTAAGCATTTATAATGATGAAAAATAGTAAGAAAATATAATTTATCTAAAGAAATAATATGAAATTACAAAATTAAGCGCATTATTAGATAAATAAAGCAAATTTATTATAATTTAGAGAGATATTTTAGGGTAGGTGGTTTTCTTCATATGAAATTGTATGAATTTTATTTATTTATCTATCAATAAAAAAAAAAATAAATTATTGATTAATTAATCTTTATGACTATTAATCTTGAATCATAACACTCTCCTCCCTTTAAGATAATAAAATATGATTGTTTAACTGAATATTTTAAAAATATATAATTAAATTTAAAGTATTTATAGATTATTGCTCAGCACCACTTTACTCAGACTAACATTAAATTATAAACAATATATAACTTGCAAAAGAGTCTTTAAAAAACAAATATTTATCAATGTCGTTTAGCTAACTTTGTCAAAACGTTAATATTTTATATCAAATAAGATAAACAAAAAAATAGCTTAAATTTTAATTGGAATATTTGTATACTCATTAATATAAATACAACAATGGTTTTGACATAAAATTACAATTCAATAATCGAAAGCCTTGAGAATCTGCCGTAGCATCCTCATTTAAATTTTATGAGGGTAAAGCTATATAAAATTTTAATCCAATTTATTTTGGATGTACGTATTATTCTCCCTCCCTATTTAAATCTAAATCAAATAGTGAGTTGTGATCACAGACATGACATAAAACACAAAGCTAAGATGAGAACTGTCTCAGATCAAAGAGAAATACTACCTTTATCAGTGCTCCTGAAAAAGAATTGCCAAACTTGCGGTACATTTGTTTCAAATTTAAAATTAAAGATATTTTCTCAATTCTTGTTAAATAGAGCGGAATATCATGTTTATTTTATTTAATTTTCTTAATAATTTTATAGATCTTTCTAATGATTCTAGTTATAAAATTTAAATTTGTAAATTAATGTAGAATAGCAACAATTAAAGAGTCATATTGCAATTTTTAGGCAGATGTATCTCCTCAAGAAAACTATGAGAATTTGTTAGAGGAATAGTTTTAACAATCTTACTTCCATTTTTATTACACTTATATCAAAGAACTATCAGACCAGGAAATTCATGAGCTCAATAAGGATAGAAACTTTACTTTGATCTATTTCTCACTATTTGGTGTATGGCTAGACATTTTTATTATATAAATAGTAAATTCAATATCATAAACCTATTCACCTGTATAATTGAGGAATGTGAATATAGAGAAAGTATTTTACTTTGGAGATATACTTAAGCAGTTTTCTCTAATTATTTATCTAGCTTGCGCCTATTTCGATTTGTAGCTATTTAGACAATTTCTTCAAGATTAGCAGCGCCTTGCAATTGCTGGAAAGTTTGAGGCTTCCAGATCACAACTATTTATACTTTTAATGTTATAATATTTTATAACTACATAGTATTGAGAGACACCATTCTGCCACATAATCAAACCAAAACAATTTTTTTTAAGTAAAAATTATAATTCATTTATTTCTTTGAATAAATCTCATTAAATATTTGACAAAGAAGGAGCAGATATGTTGCTTTTTCAAACTACAATAAATGAAAAAGTGCGAGACAAACACATGAATCTAAAAGCTTAGATGTGTCTATTATTAGCTTAAAAATTTGATGAGTTGGATGATTATGTTCCTATGATAAGAGATTTCTAGAAGCTGGCCAGGTATGAATTCTCTAAATCGTGAATGCATAGATGAAGAAGAAGCTGTTTTGAGATAATGAACATGTTTTAATTAAATTAAATTGATATAAAAACTGAGAGAGAATTTAATTTTTTTCAATAATTGGGATGGCTATGGGATTTATAACAACTTACCATATCTTAGAGCGATCAATCTGAAAATAGAAGCAACGCTTTTACTGAGGAAAAACTGAGGTCAATGAGAAAACAGTCAGAATATTTCTGTAGACTAGCTATCTCAAGCAATTTTGATATGCAAATTTATAAACCTAGTCTAATAGCTATTTCTTGTATATTATCAGCAATACTCTCATGCAATGTTTTGCCTTGGTGGAATGAAAAACTTATTGAGTTGACTTCAATGAATATTTATGATTGCAAAGAACTTAAGGAGTGTTTTGATAAGTTATAAACATAAAATTCTTTATAATCGTAATATAGATTATTGTATCCTTTAGTTTACATGCTTCATGATGAGACTTATGTACCAAACAGTATTTGTATGGCAAACAATTTGTAGAAGTTCAAATCAATGATTAGTACCTGTGATTGTAATGCTCTCGAGAATACTCAAATAAATGGAATCGAATTCAAAAAATCCAATGTCCTTGAGCAAAATTAAAACATAACCAACGATTCTTTTATAAATTCTGATTCAAACAAGAATCTCAGAGATTTAGACACATAGCCAAGATATACATAAAATTAATTTAACAACAAAATAGATTTGGGTGATGAATCAAATATATCTAAAAGACAAATTGATTAAGTTCCTGAATCGCATATTGCCAACAGACATAGCTAACTAAACTATAATTAAATTAAATGTAACTTTTCGAATAGATCATCAGTTTCATTATTGAACACTAACAAACTTAGATGTTCAGAGATTAACATTACAGAAGGCTCAACTAACCAATAAGTCAAAATTAACTTCAAAGAAACAATCTGTTAATAAAGAAAACCATCAAGTTTGCTGCGCTTCAACAGGCATTAGAGTGATTTAAACACTCTAACTTGAGCAATTGAATGGTAGACTTTCTTCAAATCTTTCTTCTCAATAAATAGAAAACTATCAATTTAAAGCGACACCCACTCTTGAATAATCAAAGCACTTCAACTAATATTAAATATTTAAGTTACCAGCTCCAAGATGCTCTACGAATATTTCTCATGTTAATTGGCCATGAATAATGGCAACGTGAAAACGCATGTAAGGTAGCAAGCTAGTATTAATGAAATAAAGTAGAGACATTCAAGTTAAAGTAGCTTGATAGTTAACAAGAAATAGTCTAGTCAAAAAGATGTGCCATAGCATGCAGTTTAATAGAAATCAATTATGCTAAAATTGGGCTAAATTTCAAATAAAATGGCAAGTCAATAATCAAAGAAGAGCTCAGGAGATTAACAAGAATTTAAGGGAGTGAATCAAATAAGATATGGAGGTATTTAAGTGGCTATAATTCTAGAAAGTTAAGTAGTTGTTCCAATATATCTAAATTTAGTACACTTAAGTATAATTGTGTAAATTTTAGTTTACATCTATTACTAAAATAGAGAACATTGGTAGCTTAAATAGAAAAGGTATCAATCGAATTAACAATAACCAAAAGCTTGGAATCTTTTACAAATCTTAAGTATAAACTTAAATATTTAATAAATTAATTATTTATTAATTATTGAATGAATACATTACAGGTAGAAATGTATAAATCAAGCAAGCCAAATCCTCAAGAAATTCCACTAAAGACATTAAAGTTTTAGTGGATCCAAAAATTGAAGAACTTATATTGAAATATGATACAGAAAACCCTATTTTTGTAAAGGCATGCTAGCGGTGGCTGCAGGAAGAAATCAAACATTATCAATGCTATCAGGTTTCCATGCTCACTCAAAAACTTATGCCACATTTCATCCACCCAATATCTTAAATAAAAGTACTTCTAGAGAGAGATCCTCATCAGAGTGCGATATCTACTAAAGTATTCCTCATGGAAACAAAATTGAAACCATAAGAGCTAACATCTAAGCAAGAAAATCAACAGATTTCAATCAATGTTAAAATATTGCCCCTAAACTCACTGAAGACTATTAGCATCAAGTTTAAAACACAATCATATTTGAAGATGATCATGAAGGAGACAAGTCCGCGATGGAACTATATCTAATTTAAGCCTTTGCAGATGAAATGAATCCAAGGGATGAGGATACAGTTGTAATAAAGAGACCAATGTCCAGTAGAAAGCATCGAAAATGTTAATAAACTTATTAGATCACGAATGCAACTCTAACCATGCCATAATTGATATTTACAAGAAGTAATATTGATAAAATGCAATATTATGCTAATTGAGAAAGTATAAAAAAAATAATTACTTTTTATTTAATTATCGTTTTTCTAGTAAAATTTTTTTAAAATCTTCAAATAATTTATTGAAAAAATTAATAAAATTATTGGTCCACATTGCCATAAATGAATCATGAATAAATAATATTAAACAAAGGAATGATAAATTAAATGATATTATATGATTTAAGTTGAATTATTGTTTTTATCTTATTTCCAACATATACAATGAATATTATAATTTTATATTTATATAAATAACTTTAAAACTTAATTTTATAAATATTTACGCAATATCAATAGTTTGATAAAAGCGAGAACACTAGAAACATGCTTTCCTCTCAACAATAAACCAGAATTGCGACAATTGATTATTAGAATATTCTGAGACCTTCTTCAATCATAAAAACAAATTACATCAAGAAGAATATTAATTATGTGACCACTTTGACTTGTCAGTTACAGCAAAGCATAGATACAAACTCGTACCAGGTTGACGCAACTTATAGTAAAGAAGTTTTGGTCTCACAGAGAGACAACTTTGTTGTTAAATAGAAAAGAACAAGTAGATGTAGGGGGAGGGATAAAACTGACCTTAGAATAAGATGAAAGAGATTTTCTTTTTTTATGTTTAAAATAATGTATATTTCAAATTATATATATTAAAATCGTTTAAAATTTCAATTTATAGAACTCCACTATTTTAAAAAATAAGTGCAAATATATATATATATATACCCTAAATCCTCTAACTATGTTTTCCCTCAAAGCACTTAAAACTAGCATTCAAAAGATATGAAAAGCAAACATTTATAAGGTATTAATTATCTCTTAATTTCCTTTAAGACTTTATATTTAATCTGTCAACTCAGTTCATTACATCCTCTCTTTCAAAAAGAAGAGCAAGCGAAAACAAACCCAACTAAAATTAAACTTTAAACTAGAGTCAAAATTATAGCAATTCATAGCTGTAAAATCACAAAGGTACCTCAAGAATATAAAGGAAATCAAATCAGCAGAATGCAATTAAACTTCTACTTAATCATAAAAGCTCTGTTAATATAATTGAAGCTAGACAGAGTTAAGAGCCTAAACGAAGATTAGTTTAGTATCCTTAAGATCTAAAAGATCTTATAATTAATTCCAGAATTATAATTTTATAAACTATAGATTTGATAGAATAACTATTGATTAAATGGATACTACATAGAGTATCAATAAATTTAAGAATCTAAAATCTGGCAATCTTAGTGCGTGTTCAAGTTAGGTACATCTAAAAGAGAGATTAAAATTTTTATTTTGTGTTATTTTTAGACCATACTAGAAGTTCTTGAATAATGAGAACAAACAATTCTTCACAGCTTTTAGGAAGAATTTTAATCATTCTCATTAGAAAAGCCTAACTCCATTTTGTTACTTACAATAAAATTTAGACGTAATCAGGATTAAAGTGGTCTCCCCAGATTAGTTATTTACTGAACAAAAAGATAGAAATCAATCATGACTGTAAGCGTTAAGGTCTCAATAAATATACAAATAAAATCTGTTTCTAAATATAAAACTAGTAGATAGCCAAGCAACAAGTCAACTTCATGTGATGTTGTACATCCCCCACTATCTCAAAGATTAAATGTCTCCAGTCAAAAGAATGACTAATCAAATTAAGTTAAAAGTTATTGATCAATTTATCTAATCTTTATTCTAGAACACTTAAAGCATTATAAAGTTCCTTAAATTTTAAGCCAGAAAACAAATGAAGCAAAATCATTCCTTAATTGAACGAGCCTTACTTAAAAAGTCCTAGCTTTCAAACTTACTAAAGCCATTTGAATCAAATCAAGTAGCTCACACTTTAGACAATACTTGTGAGAGCACTTACGAGGAGCGACAAAGTTACAGTAATAATGGTACTTTCTATGGCATCCAAAAGAATATTTCTATCAACAACAGCAGTTTAACTACCCCAATTCTAAGTCAAACCTAGACATCAGCTAAAAATGTGAGAATTTCCCATGCCAAGAGTCCCTCTTAGTTGAAAGTATCTAACGTATTGTATCAGCAATATCCTTAAGATATACCACCTCCAATTAGCGGAAGGCCCTCCGGTCTTGGAAGCAGCAATATCTCAATAAATTAATCTATAAATGCAAAACAAAACCTTCATTGATTGTTACATCTAATACAACGCATAATTTACACCTTCAAAAACTCTAAAAGAACATAGATTCAAGACAATAAAAAGTATCAAAAAAATCATCAACTACCTTATATACAACCGCCTATCAGTGCAAGAGTTTCCAATAAATACAAAGACTTAAGTCAAAATTCAGAAATGATAATCAAGGAGGAAGATGAATTTAAGATGCTAACTTAGTAGCTTAAGAAATAAATGTCTAAAAAGGCTAATGCAACAATCGGCATTTGACTAATTTAAAAATTCAGAATCTATTAAGATTTATCATAAAAGTTGTAGCATAAAATATCATTAGTTCTTGTGAAAAAATTAACTATTGTTTGTAAAAGTATGATACAAACTAGTTAAATTAACACTAATTAAAAGAAAAAAAAAGAATCCTTAAGATGTTAGGCAAAAGAAACAGAAAGCAACCTTAAAATTAAAAAAGAAAATAAGCCAAGTAATGTTTCAAAATAATTGTTAAATTAAAAATAACAAAGCAAACATTTGACTAAAGAAAAGAAAACTCAACCATAAATGAATAAAAAAAGTCAATTCAAATAGTCCTACTAAGAACGAAGAAACAAAAGGAAAATATAATAGACAAGATTAAAGATCTCAGAAAGGCAAAAATTCTCAACTATCTAAAATCAATAAATAAACTAAGAAAATTTCCACGAATTATCAATTATACGTATCCTTGAATGATACCAGCAGTGAGGATGAATTGAACCCAATGTTCAAGAGATTAGTAGGTTTGTAGAAAATAGAAACTCATCAGAAAGAGCAAGAAAACCTGAAATTGTAGGAGCAATAGAAAGTTCTGCAAAGTTAATCATAAATCTAGGAAGGCTATTTAATGTAAAACAGAGTTAAAATGCAACCAAATAGATCATCCTTTGGTATAGATAGAGAAATATAAGAATTAAATAAACTAGAGAACTTCAAATTAAATTCAATCTAATTTTTAAATAAATGCTATTCTTGGACAGCTTAAAGTTTAAGACGTATCTCTCCGTTTTTCGATTTTAATAATCCTAATTCAAGTCTAAAAGTTCACTATTGCAAACCCTAAATTGCAATACATATTTTATTCTTGCAATTTATTATAACAAAGTATAAAATTACTTGTAGATGAGTCACATTTCAGAATAAAATTAAGAATTTATTAATTCAATAAATAATTATTTTGGAAATGCTTACCAAGAAACATAATAGTTTGTTTGAATTGAAAGAAATATTACTATTTTTGTAGGAATACATTTGATTTGGGAAAAATTAAATTAATTAAAATTAATAAATATCAAAATATTGGCAGTTAACTTTTTGGGAACCCTGACAATATGGTACTTGTTCGATATAGAATTCAAAATCAGCTGGACTTTACCATTGGCGGTATGCCTCTATAGCATCCCTAGAGCAAGATAAATCGATTTTAATTTTGGGTGATTTGTTTAGTTGATTTTAATGCCAAAATTAAAATTGATTTATCTTGCTCCAGGGATGCTATAAAGGCATACGGCCAATGGTAAAGTCCAGCTGATTTTGAATTCTATATCGAACAAGTACCATATTGTCAGGGTTCCCAAAAAGTTAACTGCCAATATTTTGATATTTATTAATTTTAATTAATTTAATTTTTCCCAAATCAAATGTATTCCTACAATTATATTATTTTTGGAAATATTAATCATCATTATTTTTTTATATTTTAAGTAATTAAGCAAAGAAATTAAAATATAACTTAACTTGATTTTCGTTTTTATAATATATTTTACAATTAATTAATTAAATTTCTTATTTTCTCTAAATCAATAATATATTTTTCTTGATCTCATTACATTATAAATAAATTTAATATAGAAGCAAATCATAGAAAAATTATAAAATTATAAAATTAAATCAAGGATATTTGAGTTTTTAATGCAAAGATACATTAATAAAGTAAAAGATTTATTTTAATAGGATCGATATAATTACAATATTCTACCGCACTTAATAGGTTAGTAACATTATAGGATCTTGGAAAATAGCAGAATTTAGTAATTCTTAATCTAATTGATTTGACATAGGAAAAACTTATGTTTCTCATCCTTTTAGCAGAGCTTGCCAAAGTAGCAATTTTTGTAAAATTAATATTTTAAAGGAGAAATAAAATAATTTCTGCCTCTTATTTTTATATTATAATTATCTAGTGATTAACCGATTTATGATTATTAAAATATGATAAAATGTTTTTTTAACACAAAATTCAAAATTTAATTAAAATTAAAGATAATGCTAGATTTTATATCTTCAGTTAAAAATTCATTTTCAACCTCTAAAAAGAAAAAGTAATTCAGCCTAATAAAATACATTAGTTTTACATTTCTATATAGATTGGAAATAAGAATTTCTAAAATAAAATGTCAATGTCTTTTTATATTTAATAGTTTTTATAGCTCCTCATATTTGAATAGGTTATTAAATTTAATTTATTTCCTTAATTAAAAAATAAAGCAAGAACTCTTGAAATAAGTGGATTGGATGAAAAAATGAAAGTGATCTTAATGAAGCTGGAAGATGATGAATATTCTTTTATAAATAAATCAGCTGCTTATTTTAATTAAAATGAAAGCGGTCCTGTACCATAACTCAAAGTAAATAATTTTTATGTTATTAAGGAATATGAAGAAATTTATGGTATTTACATTATTCTTTAATATAAGTTAATAGCTAAATTTAAACAAGGTTAGCTTAAATGTATAAATTCAATTTAAATGAAGATTAAACTTTATATGTTCAAAAGTTTAATTGAAATTATCATTGAAATTTTATCGAAGATACCTTATTTATTTGAATATTTCCTTATCTTAAATTCATGAATGGATAGCTTTAATTTGGAAATAACAAATCAGATTTACAAAATTTTCCCAAAAATTCCAATAACTATAATAAATTGCAAATTTTGTATAAAAATATTAATAATTTGTCATATTTAATACTTACCCTCAACTTTTTTTTATCACAATATTGTAAAGAATATATTTTTAATTCCATGATTATTTCTGATTAATATTAAAAACCTGAGAGTATAAAAATGGGATTAAAAATACAGTCATGCTTAATTAGATGTCTTTATATATTTAATATTAACATAAATAAGTTGAGCCTAACAAAAAGCGCAGCCATAAATCTAATATTGCTAAAATAGATAAAAATAGGAAATTGTATAAATTAATCAAAATATATTTATTAATAATTAATTTTAACCAACTTTACATTTCGTTTGTATTTTAACACTTATAGTAAGTATTTGTTGATTTTGAGAATTTAAAGCAGTACTGCTAGATCAAATAACAGAATTCTCAAATTTGTTGACTAAATTCTTATCTTGGTAACTATTAGTAGTTTTTACTGTCCAACTTATAAAATGATTGGCAGTCATTGAAATCTATGACCAAATTCTCATGATTTAGAGTGCAATCTCCACAAATGATCATTATCTCGTTGCTTGATGATTGCCAGTTGAAATTTAGGACCCGATCGTATTATCCATGTTTAAAAACCCCCAGCTCAGCAACTTTCAAGTCCTGCTCGACTGTTTGAGCACCAATTTCGACACTTTTAGTGGAGGAGGAGCCAAAATGACTATATGAATGAGCGAAAATGAGAGAGGTTTTTGGATTTTTGGTTTGATTAGTTAAAATTAAAACTTAAAAGTGTGATATGTAATAAGGGGCTTTTAATCAAGCAATTAAACGACTTGAACTGCTGTTTCAGTATGTATTGTTGACTTCAAAAGCTCTTACACCCTAACTCATCATCTTCCAGCTCAACTTCACACAAATCCATGCTTGATGGTACTGCACCACTGCTTCACGCTGAAAGCCCAGAGCTTGTTGACGTCTGTCTTGGTCATGGCCTTCAGAATATGCGAGAGCCGCTTCACCAGGTGAATCCTATGAAAAGTTAGGTATAGTATGCTTACTTGCTGTCAGCTTGCTCTTATCGGAGGTGCCTCTTGATGTAGGAGAACAACTGCTCGATGGGGTTAGCCAGGGGAGTATTCAGCGTTGAAAAGGACAGTGACCTTGAACTTCCTAGCAGTCTCCAGCACCTCTGAATACTTGTGAATGACCGCGTTGTCCATGAGCAGCACGATCTTCTTATGGGCGAGATCCTTGTCTGTGCGCAGCTGGCGCAGGGTGTGATAGAGGAAGTTCTAAAACAGCACAGCATCGAAGGCCCCATCAATGATTTGACTAGAGATCAGCTGGTCCTTGGTGATAGCTGCCACAAAGCTCATCGAAAATTGCTATCTCTCAGTGGATTCCTTGGTGATTGAGAATTTCGAGCCAAGACCCCGTAAGACCCTAACCGCTGGTTGACTTGTTGCTTCGCGAATGCGATGGGAGTAAAGGTGAATGATGGTAAGGCCTCAACTGCATCGACTACAGCTTGGGTTGCTTGATTACTCCCCTTAATGGACTTAGGAAACTTAGAATCATCTATAGAAGTGTCAATATCCAAAGAATTCGCTTACTTTCCTGTCGATTCTCTGTGATTTAGCTGCTACTTTGAGGCCTGCTGGACAGCTGCAAGCGTCGGGGAGTGATACATGCCATATTTTCATTGCCATTCGCGCTCAATACCTCGCTGCCTTTGCGTTGAGTTGATTATAGTCTGAGACTGGCCAGGTTCTGGACCAATGGAGTGAGAAAAGAAGCAGATTTGAGAGGGGTTTTATGGTTAGCTGCTTGATTTCTTAGAGGAGCTCTATATTCTGATCGCGCTGAAGCGCTTCTGCAGGGATGTCTATTGAGCACTGCCCCTCTGGGGCTTCTAGGATAGGTGACAGCTGAGTATACTTGTATTTGTCGCTGCATTTGACAGGGGTGGCAGCGATTCTTTACTCCTTAACCTCAAAGATATGCTCTCTCTAGGCGGAAGATTTCCTCCGTAACTTTGTAAAGATCGATTTCTAGTTTGGCCTTGAAATTTTTTATGGAACAATTCCAGATCCAGCCACTATTCGTGCAGTATTGCCAATTTAGTCTTCTTAAGCTACTATAGAACCCTTACCATCTGAATTGACATCTCTCGAGCTGCTGATGACGCTGTATTCAAATAGTCAAGCAATAGCAGCAATACTTACCTAGGGGTTCCCAGAATTGCTTGGGGTCTCAAAATTTCAGCTTTCAGGTCCCTTTCATCTTGAATTGAAACTTGGTCTTTCAAAAATGGGGTGTTCGGGGTCTTCATTTTATCATACTTTCTGGCCCCATTGATTATAGATGTGTTCGATTCGATGTTAGAGTAGCCAACCAGCATCTCGCCATACTGGATGACATCGTCGGTGACGAGAACCTCAGTCTTACCAACAGCAGGGGCCAGAGAGGAGTCAAATTATTGGTTTTCCTTGTGAAGGGCGGCTGAATTGAAACTCCATTGCTTTGTAGGCATGTAATCGCTACTGAAGTTGGATTCATCTACTGATATGATCACTGCATCTTCCAAGAATAGCTGCGCGAGCAGTCTTGATACCCAAAGCCTCTTCTCGTTGAAGGATGGGTCTCTATACTTCGCATTGGCGTTCTGGGCTTTGCCAAATCGTAAATGGAAACTTTCCTTGAGTACCTTTAATAGCGTAGCAACGCTGGGCACTGTTAGGTTCTTAAATTCTTAGTCCTTACTCTGCAATTCAAGCAGGCTATGGTGCAGGCGCCAGCCAGTGATCTTGTATATGCCTTGCTGTTCAAGTATAGTAGCAATCGCCTTCAGCAACAGCGGGTTGCTACGCGTATTCTTCCTCCCATTCTTGAGCTTTTGTTTTGGATTTAGCACTCTGTGCTCCACCTCATACTTGAACTTCTCGATTGCTTTGTATACAAATCGTCGATCCACACCCATTTCAAGTGCTATATCCTTGGGTTTCATGCCCTCCACCTTGTATTGTTAAACCACTTAGATTTTCTTAGCGCCAGCTTCGCATCTCGACGTTTCAGGTAAGGATTCTTGGAGGATCCATTCATTGGTTAATGGTTTGAGTAGTCACGATTTGATAAATCGAAAACCCCAGCCTGCTCTTTCATGAAGTCTTGCAGGCCTTACCACAGCTCATCGCTCTACTTTATCTGCAGGTTCTTATGCATTACATTAGAGTTTATCTACCCTGTATGCTGTTATGGCTTTCTAATCATACGAAGGTACTGCTCAAGGCCATAACAAAGCTAGTCATCAGTTGCCAAACTTGAAATATCGACTAACGATGATACTGCTCACTCAACATTGTCCAATGGCAGTCGTATGATTTGTCCACCCAGAATGCCCATCGTTGATGGCGGCACCTACCCATTGCTAAGGAGAGTACCTGAGGTGTAAGTGAGCTTCAATGGCTTAGGAATTGAGGGGAAGTTGGTGCCCACCACGACCGATGTCCACTTGAGTATAGTCTTCTACTATGGCTTCAGCGCACTCTGCTTGATTTCCTCTAACTCTTGATTGCAGAGAAACCCAAAATTCAGAATCGACTGCGATGAAAAGGCAATTGTATGAATGTTCGCTTACCAAATCGATGATTAATAAATACTGGAATGAACCTAACATATATCCATACACTAACCAGTGCTGTTCCTTGTGAGGGGTTTATATATATTACAGTCTTTTAAAGTTTAATAGTTAATACTAATAACTCAAATCACACTAAAAAATCAAACCAATGAAAATCATTCTGAGATTTTGAACTATGATTTAAGTCCGATCTTTCAGAATTTTATAATTAATTTAATGATTTTCGAAGATTTCCTGCTTCCCACAGGAACTTTTAACTTCTCCAACACCGATTTCGATAAACTCAGGCACATCTCTTCAGCTATGTAAGGGGATCGTGCCATCAGATTGATGCTGCAACATGCCAAAGTGACTGTGGAGTGCAAGAACTCCAAGCAAAACCTTCTTCAACTGTTCCTTGCTCGAATTCCTCGCATCAGGAAATCCATTCAACATCGCCTTGCTCATGAAGAAGCTGATCCAGTGCAAAGGAATGAACCCTATTCTGACCGAGTACGTTTGCAAGCCAGCCAGTAACTTTGTCTCATAGATCATGAGTCAGGTTAGCATTAACACTGCCACTCAGTCTACGTTCACTCTCGCCGAGGCAGAATAATTCCGCAAGGACATGGATGATTTGATTTAATCTAAAAACACCAACATTCAGATCCAGAAAGGTTAAATTCAAAGCCAGACCAACTATACCATCAGTGGTAGTTCATTTTAAGTTAATTACCCTATGCCCGCAGACTACCAAGAGAAGAAGTTCACCAAGCCTACGACCAACTAAAATGTCAAAAGACTCCTCAAGATTTCAGGACTCGAGATCAAAGATGATGTTGATCTTCTGAATGCTTTCAAAGCCAAGTACAACAATCCCGCAGAACAAGATTTTGTCAAGGAAATCGAGGCTTTGGCAGATGAAGCTGTAGTATAAGAAGCTGAGAGACTGAAGAAGACCTCAAGGGGACAAAGTGCAAACCCATCACCTACTAACCCTCTACCTAAACCAGCAGCAAGCAGCCTAAACTCTTCGAAAAGTCGCACCCAAGTCAATCATTATGTTGAAGATGATGATGATGAGGATGATGATGATCAACAATCCCCCAAACAGATGAAGTAACGCGTGACCACTTCCTACAACCTGAGAAACATCCCCTCCCTCAGTGAAGAAGACTACCTTCGAAAGCGATTCCAAGAGCAAGTTTGCCAAATAAAGAGACTGCTATACCCCAGAGCCCTCAAGAAGCAGACTTCAAAGCCAGAGAGAGCCCAGCTAAAAACAACCCTACAGTGTGAGAAAGAGCCAGCAATTTGAACAACTCTGACCATTCAGAGGAAAGGGAGACTCGATATGACAGACATCGCCAAAGCCAGACCAGGAAATCAGCTTATGGAAGCCAATTCAGCTGCGCTATGAGAGTTTCTAACTACGAACGACCTGCATGTGGTTTTACTGAAAGCATGATGAACATGAACTAAAGCGTTCCCCCCAATCCTAATGATAATTTCAATTGGGAATTGATTGAGGCAAAGCTAAAAGAGGACTATGAGACTATTCTCAAGAACACCATCGCGGAAGACCTGAAAACCTCTCACTACTTTGGAGATGTGATTTAACTTATCGCCCAAGTTCGAAAAGAAATACGCGAAGAGTGATTGCTTCGGTGAGTTCCCTCTTCTGGAAATGCTTTAGAATTCCCAAAAAATGAACTCTGGACCCTGTGCTGTTGACTTCTTCTTTGCAAACAAAAAAGTGGTCTAATATCAACTTGAGATGAAAAGAAAATCTTGCTTCGTTGAAAAAGACCGAGAGGTTCAGCTAATTACTCAAACAACGTACAAGAGAATGCTTGGTAAGAGAGCTGAGTAAGTAGACCTTTCAGACGTGATAAAAGAAAATGAAAAGCAGAGAATAAAGAGACAGAAAACCTCTCTCAATTCACTCAACTAAAATAATATTGATGGTGGTGATCCCGATGACGGAGAAGAAGACCAGTAAATGCTTAATGTCGATGCCAATCAAGGCAGCCTTGAGCAACACAGATACCCATTAAGTTCTCGCAAGAAATACCACCAGAAGACTCTTAGCTCAAATGTTGAGTAAGCATCTCAAAGCTAAGTCAAGGACAAGCTTGATATGATCCCCAGCCATTTCTTATTCACTCGCTGTTGGTATGTCAAGGAGAGATTTGAAGAGTTACTGCCCTCGGAATATTTCCAATACCCATTCATGATTCAGAAAGCTAATGAATGCTTTGAGTACATACAGGATAATTTCGAGTCTTCTTGGTACAATTACACTGGTTCTCCCTTCTTTAACGCTTCTGTTTACAGACTAATGTTTACTCCTCATCGATTCATTCCATTAACCAAACAGAATCAAGGATTACCAGTACAGGGACAAGCATGCATTCAATCCCAATGTAAACTTCTGCAGCAAAGTGCTCAATTGCCAACACTAGACTCCTTACCTTGACTAACTCATGCAGCTTGTGAACCTCTTGAGCGATGGCCTGGTTTATATCGAAAGGAGATCATTCTGTATGCTTCTATGTGCACTCTTCAAAGCAGCCCCCTAGGCTATTGTGAACCCCCTCTTCTTGAACCCCATGAAGTTCCCTCTCTTGCATGCTCTCGACTGGCTTGTCTTCGATGAGCTCTCTAGAACATATGTATTCAAAAGGCTCGGTACAATAGATTATAAGAAGGCAAGTTTCTATGAGCTTGGCAGCTTCGGCTAATAGTTTTCTGATAACGAAAAGCTTTTCTCTGATTATCTAGACGACAGGAACTCTATCATTGTAGAGCTGATCTTTCATCAACGTGGTCGAGACATTCCTCAGTCAATATTCGGAGTCATCCGCAAGAATGTTGATGACTCATTGACGATCAAATCTTCGTACAGTAAAAAGACTGTGTTGATCCCCAAAAGTATCGATTCGAAGAATAATGAATTGAAAGAAGCTTGCCAGGTGTTTATACATGATTTTACTGAAGACCCCGCGTTCTCTACAGGTATGAAGCAGGTATTCGAAGTGCGATTCTATGGGTGCAAGCTAAGATATGAAATGGAGAAGACTATTCTATTACTAATACGACGATTTCCAATACAGGACTCGTTAATTTTTCGTGCGTTTCTTTTCTATGTAACATTTCCATTTGTCTAACTTAATTTATAGGTACTCATCAACTAATCTTCATCAGGCGTACATTGATTTGCATAGAGTAATTGGATACCTTCAGAATCAAGTGATAAGACTCACCTATGAAAAAGCCTCGAAATGTGAGACATGGAAGGAAGTTCCGAATGACTTAGTCATTTACTACAAGACCCCACTTTCGACCTACAAGA
>ARYC01002239.1:0-21943 GCA_000711775.1 Oxytricha trifallax
TCTAAAAGGCTGTTACAACATTGCCATTTCATATATGATTATTCCAATAGACCAGATGTCTGATTTTAAATCATAAGGTTTATCTCTCCAGATTTCAGGGCTTGCATAGTATGGAGTTCCTGTTTGATTATAAGACATTTAATATCTCATGATCTTAGAGACATTCAAATCACCCACTTTTACTACACCATTTTGATAAATGAATATATTCGCTGATTTTAAATCTCTATGCATAATCCTCTAATCATGAAGAGACTTTAGTCCCAGAATCATCTATATACTTATAGCCCATATTTCATCTTCATTAAATCTTTCACCTGTTTCTGCCTTCTTTTTCACTAACTATAGTAAATCTCCAGCATCTGCGCATTCCATAATTAAGCTAAAAGAGATTATTATGGTTTTAAAGTGAATAATTTACCATAGAAAATGACTGTCATCAGTTAAAAATGCCTCATGAAATTTTATGATATGATTTCCTTTCACTTTTTATAGTATATTAAGCTCATTTAAGGCATTGTCCTTTTCTTTTGAGGAGGACTTTTGAAAATCAATCTTCTTCATTGCATAAATTTAACCATCTTAAATTCTTCTCACTTTATATACTGAACTGTAGGCACCCTTTCCTTACAAATTAATTGTTAGATTCAGATAAAAACAATCATTAAGATTGCATGATGCATAGATTTATTCACATAAATATTAATAATTTCATTAACATACCTAACTCTGCAATAATCTCAAAATTTTTGATTGTTGACCCAATAATTTAAGCCTCTTTGATTTAATCTTGTTACTTTGATTAGAGTAAACTCTCTTTATTACTCTACTTCCCTTTAAAGAAATTTGAGAACATTTTATTAACTCCCTGATATTATTATAAAACCCCATAGATCATTTAAGAAGCGAGGATTGGAGTTAAGAACAAGTAGATTAAAAATTATTTATTATTGGCTAATATTAATTATAATTAGGCTAAAATAAAATTTACACACCCTGATTGGATTATTTTATAGGGACAATTAATCGAGCCAATAGTTTTAATAATTAGCTAAAACATTTAAATTATACGCCAATAATATTTAAGTCTTAATTTAATTGTTCTTAACTCCAATCTTCGCTTCTTAATTGATCTATGGGGTTTTATAAGCTTAAGATATTATCATAAATTTAAGTCTCAAATATTTAATCAATTAAAGTTCTATCATAAAATTTTAACTTCTCTATACTAAACTAATCAAACTTAATCTTTTGTTATTAAATATGACAATTTAAGAGAAGTTTATTTTAACCCCAAAACCCCTGCTCTCTCTCTAAATTAATTAAGTCGATTAATCAAACAAACTAATTAAATTAAATATGGTAATGTAATCGATGCATGAAACGCAGAAGCAAATGGGCCCAAGTCCACCTGTCCTTGAAGATACCCTCTCTCAAAACGAGAGCGAGCATCAAGACAGGGGACTCAGTTGCTCTGAGTGATTAAATCGATTTTCAACAAATTTCTTTTGCTAAACTTGAAAGAACAATCACTATGTGGAAGAGATTGTTTGTTGAGTACTAGCTAACTAAACATACATATTAGTTTGTGTGATAGAATTAATTATAATTATAATCTTCTCAAAAATATGGGTTTATATAGTCAGAAGTCAAAATAACATATAAATTATGGGTTTATATAGTAAAAATCAATAAATTGTGTAATATATTTACAATATAGCAATTTTTATTTAATATTATAGAATAAAGAAAAGTTTTAATGACAAAGAAACCAAGAGGCTTTTGCAGTACTAATTTTTTAAAGATATCATTGATTTTCCTCTTATTGATAAAATATATCTATATATCAATATTTTTTAAAATATAGATATTATACTTTTTCAAGGAATAATCATTGTCTTCTAATTGCATGATGACAGTCACAATGAAGAACTATTTATGGATATGAGTGAGCTTTGCTTGAAATATGGATTTCTACTACATCAACACGAAGTCACAACTGAAGATGGATACATTTTATCGCTTTTTAGGCTTGAGAAAGTTGCTTTTGATCGTTTGACAACTCCAAAGCTAGATCATAAAAGACAAATTAAAGAAGAAGATGAGAATTTAAGCATAGAGCAAACACTTGATTAATAGTAGTCTAAGAAACCTAAGCCAGGTAAACCAGTGCTGTTTATTCATGGCAATAATTAAACTCCTGAGAACTGGCTTTTGCATGGAATTAATTCACCCGCATTCATTTTAGGTAATGAGGGTTACGATGTGTGGCTTGGTGCAAACAGAGGGTGTAAATTCAGCAATAAACATACTTGGTTATAACACTAAACAAACGATAGTCATGCAGATGATTATTGGAGATTCTCCTGGCAAGAAATGGGTTAGTATGATCTCCTGCTTTTATAGATAAAATTAAACAAGAAAATCCATACCATTAAAAAGTTGGGTATATCGGACTATCATAGGGAGTGGGACAAGCTTACTATGCTTTCTCTGGAGGATGCACAGCAAATAAAACAATGCAGAAATACTTCAGAGATAATATAAGTGTGTTTATTAGCCTTGCGACTACTGTCAAATTTTATAATGTACCAAGTGTATTTTTAAGAGGTCTCTCGTTTCTAGCAACTAAATATGAGGCAGTCAAAAATGTGTTTTTTGGCATGAGAAATCTTCCAGAAGAAGAGGGATTTAAAGAAAAGTTTTGTCATAGATTTACAAGTATTTGTTAATTGCTATATTACTTTACTTGTGACGATGCTTTTGGCTTAAACGATTACAATCAAAATTTTAATTAATAACAATTTCTTATAAGGCGTAAATTATTAATTAATGCTCTTAGGATGATATTTTAGAAGCTTTCTGGAGGCACAAGCATGAATTCAGTTTTGCATCCATTATAACTGGCTTAAGTTGATCGTTGGTAATGCTTCGATCATGGTCCAGAATACAACCTACAACTTTATAATTCCGCAATCCCTCCAGAAATTTAAATCCATGAAATTTAAGAGATTCCAATAGCCCTATTTCAAGGAAAATATGACATTTTTACGAGTCCACAAGACATAAATAATTTAATTTTGATATGGAATTATATTAAATTTATAAACTGGCTGAGAGAGAAACTCAAACATACAATTGTATTTTATAAAGAATATGACCTGGGACATATATCATTTTTAATTGCGAAAGATATGAAATATTTTAAGGAGGATGTCGTAAGCATATTAAATTAATACGCATGAAATCTATAAAATTCTACATTATGATTTCAGTTCAAATTTTATTAATTTAATTTATTTGTCTATGATTCTATAAGCACAGCAAGAGAATAAAATCCTTTTTTTTGTTTTCCTTTTTATAGAAAATAAACTGCTCAATATTTCTAAACTATAAAGGATTGATTTTAGTCTATGAAAAATTCACATTTATTCATATAGTCAATTGTTTATTTCCAATTTTATTTTATATATATTAGTATTAGTTAAATATTAGAGGAAATTATATATATAAATATAATATTCTTTTATAAATGAAAAATAAGCAGTAAAAATCAAGTAAATTCAAAATAATATACTGTAAACATAAATTTATATTTAAAATATACACATTAAAATTTATATTTTTTTTACAAATTGTAGATAATTGCAAATCTATGCAAGAAAAAAACTTAATAACACAGTTTTATTTGTTATTTTACAGATGAGAAAATAAAGATGGGGAAATTAATAGAATAAATAAACAAAATAAACTTGATATCTTAAGCTAAAATATAGTCAAAGTGCTTAATTTACTTATCCACAGAAGGAATTATACTATAAGATTTTTCTTTAATTTCGTTTTTTTGATTTTATTTATATATTTCTGATTAAGTTCTATTATTTTCCTTGGTATAACATGTAATCTTCTTTTTAAGTTCTCAGAATAAAAGTGACTTTACATTCTTTCTGTGTGAAATATTGTTAGAGCTGATCTGCATATTTTCAAAACCAATTCACATTAAAAGATAGTTATTTTAGATTACTGAATTTGAGTGGCATGATTAAATTATAAAAACAAAACCCAAAATTCTATGAGAATAAATAATTTTTAAACTCAAAAAATCTTTTATATCATATTGTTGAAAGTAACCAATAAATGAGAAAATTACTTAAAATTAATATATAGGATTATATGCGAACTTTAATAAGCAGGTTTTAATTACTATCAATAAACCACAAATAATTAAACCAATAGGAAATATTAGTATAAATATAAATGGTAATAATTTGCCACTTTTCTTTTAAAAAATTATTAGATTTTAATAATTACTATACATTTACCTATCCTATTAATATGTATAATCTCATTCTAAAATTTTTATTAAAGTAATTTTGAATTAAATTTCTTATCAAAAACTATCTAGTTTCAATTCATAGTTGGGGTTTTACCTTTATTAGTTGCCCATGCCTCCATGTCTGCTGTTTCCTCTCATACCTCCTGCAGAAGGTGGATTTCCACCTCCAACGTATCCTTAGTAACCACCTGAAGCCCCCACAGCACCAAAATTGTCTGGAGGTTACCCATTTTTAGGTGGTTAATACCAGAATTCATCTTCATTTGCATCATCCATAAGAGTAGCAGCAGCCTATACGTTACCTCCATATGCATTGAAATTCTTAAGTTTATTGCCGCCGATTTGAGTGCTTCCCTCATAGACAAATGGATGAGCATTATTCAAGCCAACAACGCTTGATTTGACATTTGGACTAGAACCCTTTCCATCTTATTGGAAGCTTGTGTTGTTATAATCTCCTCCTCTCTTAGTAGGGTCTATGGCTCTGGGTTGTTACACATTTTGCATGAATTTATTGCGTTCTCTTTCAGTGATTAAACCATTAGGACCCATAAGTTTGTTCATTACTAATCTGCATTCTTCCAACTTAGTTATCAGAGCCTACGCTTCATCGAGGTCACCATTTAATGTATCGATTGTTTATTGTCTTTCATCGCTTAATTTCTAGAGATAATCTCTCTCTTCTTTGGTTGAATGTAATTCCTCCTCCAAGTTTTCTATTTATTTCTACTGATCAGTTCCAAGCTTTTAACTTTATAAAACTGTTCAGAATTAAGTACCATTGTAGTCTTAGTTTAATTTAAGGGTGACTTAAAACATGTAACTAATTTCAAATGCAAACTTTCTCTAAATTCTTTCCTTAAATCCATGTGTAGTAGATCAATCTCTTCAAACATCATGTCTCTTTCTTTCATGACAATTTGTGCCTCTTCAAGTTTCTGTTCGGCCATGATTTTCTCCTTCAATGCTTATTACAGAGTAATTTCCAGCTCATCATGAACCTTATCCTTCAACTGACGTTTCTCTTTCTCGACCAGAACCCTCAATTCATTATTTCTGACTTTAAGTTTCTTAGAGATTGTTTTGCGATTTTGACGTTCATGAGTTATTACTTCTTCTGCAGCTAGAATTGCAGACTCTGCTTGCTCTAGTCTCTCCATCAAGTAGTCTATAAGTTCGTCTTTATCCTTGAGGTTACCTTTCTTGTAACTTTTTCAATTTGTCCTTCAATATTGTGACATAAATTAATAGATTGATTGGAATACAGAATATTGCCTAATTATATAGTTATTTTGCAATAATTTCATGTCCTGGTCGTCTTCTTTCTCTTATCTTATCATTTCTTCTTCAGTTTAGGGAACCAATTCTTCCTCTTGTTTTCCATCCTATTTTAACTTGCTATCTTTCTTTGGGGAATCATGGACTTTATCAACTTTATGATCTTGATCTTATGATTACTTTTTTTACTGCACTCCACTCATTTTCTAGATAAATTAATTTATAAACTTTACAATTAAAACTTGCAATTATATATATTTACAAGCACATACAGGCAGGAAATTAATAGTAAAATTAAGCATAGTTTTCAAATTTGTAATTAAAATGGAAAAATTATTCCTCTTTTCTCTACTTCTATTTCTAAGCTCAGTAAGTAATTCTTTATTCACTTTTTCACTGATATCAATTACTATAAATTCGAGTTGTTTCTTTGTTTTAAGCCACCATTTTATAGAACTTAATATTTATAAGTTTCGCATTACTGAAGTACTACACAGACCCCAATGAAACTGTAAAATTGGCTTTGATAGCTTAAGTTATTTCATTTTCATCTGTGTTGGTTTACATTACCATTATACCATTTGATGTGTACTCTGCAGTTAATCATCATTAGAAAGTCTTGCTGGGATTTGAAATATACGATCTCTATTTCGGTAAGCTTATTTGCAGTTGAGAGACTCTATTGAAAAAGAATATATAAAATTCAATAAAATAGTATCATATCTTACACTTTTTATCTATAGTTGACTATGTGATCATGATAAGCTTATGCTTTGTTATTTTACCATTCACCTATTTCTATGCCGAAGAATAGCTGGAAAGTGAAGATAGCAACGACTTCTTTTAAATTGGATAATATTCAGATGAAGAAGCTGAAGAAGAGGAGGACGAAGAAGAGGAGATAGGTGTAGTTAGCGAAACCAATTCCACTTCAGGCAGCACTATAATAAAAGTTTAATCAGAGAGGAAGAAGAGGAAGAATGCATCAATCAAGGAAAATGTTAAACTAATTTGGACTAGAAGTCTTAAAGCACTCAGGAATACAGTAAGCTTTCAATAAATGATTAATATATGTTTATAGATCATATTCCTAGCTTTGTTTCTTGTGACACTGATAGCTAGCTATTTACTTTCTTAAACTTCTTTCAGTCATGAAAATTAAAGCTCAAAACTTCTGGATTAATGGAAATAGTAAATCTTCGATACCAAGCAGTAAGGTGAGCCACTGTTAAGATTTATATTGACTCTCTTTATATTGATTGGAGCTTTTGTTAAATTACTGTACAACTCTTATGGAATGGCTGCTATGCCCATGCTTTTGATAAGAGGGTAGATGTCACTTGAAGATGAGAAAAATGCTATAAATAAATCTATAGATCAAGTGAGGGAATAACTCAGATCTATTCAAGAAAAGTATCAAAGATCGCATGAGCAAGTGTCAAAGAGTGATAAATAGAAATTAAGGAAGCTGAGGCAGGATGAAAGAACTCTAAATGTTAAGTCATCCAAAATTCAAACTTATCTCTAGATAAGAGAGTAGAAATTGATGAATTCATGGAAAATAGTTTCCAAATTTCTTAAGTTCATGACTCCATTTCGAATTGTTATGGGAGTATTCTGCCTGTGCTTATCTCTACTATCATGAATATTTATTGTACACTTAATTCTTAAACTAAATAAAATTAAAACATTTTAAGGTATAATTGTTGCATCTATCGTTGTAGCTAATTTAGACAAGTTCATTCATTCTAAATGTGGATTTAGTTGTGGGTATTTTATTGAAGAATTCTCTCTTTTTAATCCTCTTGATTGGCTTTTGGTTCATTTAAGCAGGTTATTCCCTCTAGACTTGATTTTGATAGGAATCATTCTATTTTATGTTTTTATTTCATGCCTTTTTGGCATAGTAAGACTGGGCATTAGAACCTTCTGGCTTAATGTAAGATTTCCTACTAATGTTTATTTATATATATATTCTTATAGACTTTTCACATTAAGAAAAGAGACACATCAGCATAAGCTTTAACTTTAGCTTCATTCTTTATAATCTTAATGGTATTTGCTTTCTCTATGCAACTTTTGACTATTGCACCATAGTATACTACCTTTGGTTCATAAAAGCTTAAAAATGGGTAACCTTGTGGTTTACAACAAAATTCAACAAAAATGACAAGATTGAAACAATCTGATCAATGTGAGATGACTGCGATTTCATCCTTCTACAATAAAATAATGCTCTCTATGCCATTCTTTGGAATTCTTTACTTTATTTTGAGTTGGGCTTTTGTCATCACCTTTTTTATATTCTTACTGTATCATATCTCAAAGAAAGTGGAGAGTAACTACACACTCAAAGATTACTAAGATGATGAAATTTAAGATTTAAAGGAGTTTATTAGTAAAAAGAGTCATAGCAATAGTACTACAGCCACTATTAGAGGGACAGTTAAAAATCAATAGTCAGACGATGATTGATATTTATTTATTAGCTTATCAAGCTACATAATTCTCATTTTCTTTGGTTTTATAAGATTTAAGAGAGTGCAAATAGAATTAGATAGAAATAAAATTTAATTAACGGCAATAATAAATTATATCAAATGCTCCTTACAAAAAGATAACCACTTCAGAAACTCTAAAATTTAGGACTGCTTTTGCAACCACAAAGATAGGTCGCAACCAAAGTTAGTATGTTTGGAAGTTCTGACTCTAAAATCCCTGACTCTGGGAACACCTCAAACAGAGAATATTTGAATTTCGGATTCTTTGTGATAGTCAGAGAGAAAAACACTTGTCTGATTCATAGATTTGAGAAGTTTAAGAAGAGATTAGATTAAGGTTTTCACTTTAAACTTCCTTTCATTGACAAGGTAGCTTACACTCACGATATTAGGGAGTAAGTCATTGAAATAAAGCCTTAAACTGCTGTGACAAGGGATAATGTTGCTCTTTTCATCGATGGTGTATTGTATATTTAAGTTACAGACCCAGTAAAAGCTTCTTATAATGTTGAGAATATTTACCCAGCCATAGCCAACTTGGCGCAGACTATTATGAGATCTGAGATTGGTAAAATTTCTCTTGATAAAACCTTTGAGGCTCGTAAAAAGCTCAATGAATAGATAGTTAAAGCTATACATAGAGAGACTGCTGATTTAAACCCTATTATCCCTTTAAAAAATGCATTAATTAAAATCATATTTATAAATTATCAAATCGAATGAATATAAATTCCAACTTCCCAATTCTATGAAATTTATTAAACTCAATCTATATTAAACGAAAATTATTTTTAAACTTAGAAGACAAAAATGCTAAACAAAAAATCTAATAACTTCAGAGTTTGAATCATTAAAAAAATTAAGATTTTGATTGGGGAATCACAGCTTTGAGATATGAAATAAAAGATATTATTCCACCTGATAACATTCAAAGTTCTATGATTCTGCAAGCAGAAGCTGAAAGAAGAAAGAGAGCCTCAATTTTGACATCTGAGGGTGATAGAATGGCAAATATTAATGTTGCTGAAGCTAAGAAACAATCTCAAATCTTAGAAGCCGAGGGTAAAGCCGAATCCATGATTATTCAAGCTGAGGCTTCTTCCAAAGCAGTTGAATAAATAGATAAGGCTTTGAAGGGGACAGGAGTTGATGCAGCTTAATTCCTGCTTGCATAGAGATATATTAATTCTTATAGAAATCTGGGCAAGAAGGGAGACTACTTAGTATTACATACTGATCCATTGAACATAAAGGATATTGTAACAGAATCGACATCATTCTTCAAAGATTTGTAGTTAAAAGAATTAAGCAAATGAGATGGAACTTTACAGCCTGACAAATATGTAAATTAACTTGACAGTTTCACATAATGTAGTTTCTAGACTTATATTAATTTAATTGCCTTAAATTTATCATTCAACTATCTAATAGCTAATTCAATTTATGTAATTTGTGATTATAATTAATTACAAAAAGTCAATAAAATGTTATCAAATTAAGCAAGAAGATTATTCTATGGTGCAAATATAAGCAGAAAAGCTGGCTAGAAGTGCTGTCCTTTTGGATAAAATGGAAAACCGCTCTCTTAGGAGAAAGTCGATGAATTTTTGTCTCAATATAGAGATTCAAAAGTATGGATTGCAAATGACGATAGAACAGTCTTGACTCGTTAATATTACCTTAAAAACATCTTTTGTGCTGTGGAATTCGTGAAAGATCTCTATGAAATGGATTCACATAGTAAAACTGTATGTTATATTTATATTTAAAATTCATTGACAACCAAATAAATCCCAAACGTACATATTCTCGATTAAGATATAGTAAAAGTAGAATTGCACACCAGTAAATTGAAGGGTCTCAGTTACAGAGATTTAGAACTAGCTTCAATAATTGATGGATTTGATTTAGAAAAATATAAACTAGTGCCAATAGATTAAGAGGGAAAAGGCGATGTCAAGAGGGTCATCAGGAAAATTAAAGTTGACGAACAAGCCAAATAATTTGAGAATACCTAAATATTAATTGCGAATACAAAGTGTGAAATTATGATTTTTGATTTAGGAGTCTAAGAATTATTAATTAATGAAGAGACAGGGAATGTATTAATAAATAGGCATGTATTATTTGATTTGTTAATAAAATAAGAGATAGAGAGAGAATATTTGTATCTAGCAACACTGTGATATTACCCTTATCCAACTCATATCTAACTGACTTCTTAGGCTGTGCTAAGGAAGTGACGACCACCGACTCAGTTCTTGTTTTCTCTCTTGAGGGCTATAAATTGAATTAAAATGAGAGGAGGAAATTATTCTAGTAACTTGATTTTCCTCACTCCTGCAAAAATTGAATTTTAAATTGTGAACTGTTAGATTCTGCTTTACATTTATATTTTAATGACCCTTAGAATTAACATCATGAAGTTAGGAAAGAATTAGAATCTTACTTGGTGGGATGGATTGCATGATCTTATCGGCCTTGACCTTGTCGTCAACCTTGAGGGTGAAGAGGTATCTGGATGTTCTGAGCTTGAACTTAGTGATGCCGTTCTTCTTGTTCTTCTTGATAGTGATCTTTTGGGCACTTGGGAGGTTCTTTTGCTCTCTTCTCACAATCTTGATGAATTCCTTCAAGTCCTTAATTTCCTTTGGCTATACGCAAGAAATTCACAATAAAAATACACCAAAAACATAAATATTCATTGAGAAATTAACATTTTTAATCCATTCTATATTATTACATAAAATACTTTAGTGATTAATCACACAGACCTTTGAGCTTACCATTTTATTGTTCCTTTAATTTATATAATAAATAGTAAACCTAATTCAACCTTATCTTAAATACTTTAATAATTAAATTTCTAATTCACAATATCCCGATTACTAACTTTTAATTATTGAAATACTTTATTACTTTTAATAGTCACTTTAACTTTATAAAAAGAAAATAAAATGTTGCTAAAGTAATATTATTAAGTTTAGATTTGACTTTAAAAAATTGTTTTAGCAAGTTTAACAACTGTTATAAAAAAATTTTTAAAATAAGTAAAAATTATATGTTAATTTACTTTAAAATAACTTTTCATGAATTTAGAATGACTTTACCGAAAAGAAATGATAATATGAACTATTTGAGTATTGAATATATTTGATTTTTAGTAATTCAAATATAAAATTCTTAGCTTTTCTCACAATAATTATGAATATAATAGAAATGAATTTTTAAAGCTTATTATTCTCAATAATCTATCTTATAATTTTAATAAGTAAGGCAAATCATTTATGATTGCTAATTTTAAATTTATTGAACACTATCCGAGTCATATGTATCCCTTTAATAATAGCGAGCAAAATCTAAGTCTTAGCATAACCCTCAAAATCTAGGCAGTGCTCCGCGCACTTCCCAACTTTAGACACCCTACAATTAAACGAATGATGACAGCCTCATATACAGTGGAGGCCTAGCTCAAGGTAACTCCTCTGCTTAAACAATCCAACCTTTTCTTAATCAATCATAGATTCAATAATAGCCAGCATTTTCACCCCAGTTATACAGTGAAGATGCTTCTTTAATTTAGAGCATGCCTACTGACACATCCCCAGATTAGTACTACTATATGATGCGAAAGTAAAAACAGGGGGACTAATTTAAAGGCAGATCAGTGTCCCCGCCCACTTAACAAATCAATTCTCAATTAAAGCCAAATTAGTAGAGCAGGAACTAGAATAAGTTGCAGAATAATAATTTAGATATGCTTCAAAAGTAACAAACTTTCAATCATCAGAATGTATCTAATTAATCTTTCTTGACTCCTGAACTTTAAAAGAATATCCAATTGAGACAGTTTCAAACAAATAATGCAAGAAATAATACTGAATTCAATCCTGATTAAAAGTAAAGCCTTAATCATCCATTAATTAAACAAACTAAGAACCCGTTTTAGGCAAGGATCAGTTACAATAGTAATTCTAATTCTTCTATAGAGAGTATTCCTAAAAATTAAAACCTCAAAGATTATAATTAAATTTTATATGTTTGTAAACTTTGGAAAATAGAAATTAAATTAGGGAGTTTATATATTTTTATTAAAAATTTAACATTAAATAAACTTAAAATAATAACAGTAATTTTCTTGCATTTCCATTAAGTTAAAACACTAACTTAAAATTATAAAATCCATTTACTAATGATTTAGATATAGACTTAAGAATCACATTTTTTGTGTTTAAATCTTCTACACTCACTAAGTTACCTTTAAAAAAAAGATAAAAATTTTAAATATTCTTGGAATGTTTGATATTAAGAATTTTATAAGAATTTTAATTGATAAGTTTAAATTATTAATTATCTTTAAATCAGTTAGAAATATCCCTTCAATGATTAGTAAAATTTGATTCATTTTACAATTAAAACCCCAAAAATAAATCAATAAATCAATTATAAACTAATTTTACTTGAATGTTTTGTAGTTTAAATCAAATTGAAGCTTAAAAGTAAAAATCAACTGTAAACCTGAAAAGACTCTCAAAAAAGAGTGGAAAACGAAAATCAGAAGCAGGTTCTAAAACTGGCAGATAAAGTAAATCAAGAAATAAGGCATTTGAAATGAATTAACTAACTTTGAACTCTTAAGATTAATAAAATATTAAAGACAATTCTCAGTTATAAGAAGGGATATAGGTCCTGTTTTAAAAAAGTATTGAGTAAAAATTGCAAAATCAAAATCCCTTCGGAATGTAGAATTTAAACAGTGAGAGAAAGTCTGGAATACCTAACATTAAATAAAGAATTTCAGGGAAAGAACAATAGTAAGAGCCAGTGTTTAAGAAATCTAAGACTAGAAAATCTTTTCCAAAAAGTAAAAAACAATCTTCATTAAGTTTAAAAAGGACTAAAACATTAGTAGAGGAGAAAGTCTTAACAAATATTATACTCCCAAATCCATAAAACTAAAATAAAATGTAAGTTTTAAACTTTGAGTCCCTCATTGATAAGCATAATTCTTGATTTTTGAAAGATATATTTTACAATATATTTATTGAGAAAGGAACAGAACTATTCCATTAAATTAAATGAATAGCCATTAGCCCTAATAAATTTGAATATTGACTTAAAGAGATAAGTAAATGGATTCTATATAACTTAGAATAATTTGGTGAAACGCTATATTAAAAATTAAAAAATTATGTAAAATGTTTTTTTGTTTTTTTGTGCAAACAATTAAGGGTGCATAAACTTTAAACCAAGTCCACACGATTCAATGGAGGAATTTTTCTAGTAAAACAGCTTTACTTAATTTTAAGACCCTCCTCAAAAGTTATAAAATAATCTTGAATTTCAATAACCATCTGAATTTTCACCCTCTCCTTAATAAATACTAAAGAAAGGCAGAGCATTTTAAATGATAATCTCATTCTTCAAACAATATAACAAAGATAAAAAGCGTTCATATTTTGAGAAATGGAGATTTGTATCTCTTGCACATAGAAGTAGCGTGTAAATTTTGGCATAGAGTAGATGGGTAAATGAGATTTAAAGTTCTCATTCCGAAAGTGAAGCAAATATCCAAAGTAAAGAATTTACCTTAAGAAAAGCTATTGGTTGTCTCTTTAGATATAGATCTAGGAAACTTGCCAATAGCTTTATATAGTGGAAGTTTAAAGTTTAATTTTAAGGCTACTTATAAAATTATTTGGAGTACAAAAATTAAAATTTGAACGAGTTCTAAATCAATCCATTTGAATTGCAGTAAAAATAGATGGGTGGAATTGGATTTATGCAAGTTTAATCTGATAGATATTAAAGGGAAGTAGGACATAAACAAAGTTTATCGCATAGTGAGGTCCATAGTGGTAATGATATGGAAAATATTTGTGACGATGAAGATACTGAACCTATATCCAAACTAAAAAAGATTGGTCTAATTCAAAATAAAACAGTGGGACGAACTAGTAACAAAGACTACAATTTTAAGAATCCAACTGCTCAATTAGATCAGTTACCTTATCAGCAAGATCTTTTCGAGTAGATCCTATAGTCTCCAAATAAAGATTTTGGGAGATTAATGAGACTATAAAGTGATAGCAGTATATAAGGCATGAATGATAACTATATCAATGATCTATCTTCAAGAAGACAATCTAATTATAGAAATGGGACAGGAGGTCACCAAATTATCACTCAATTAAATGGGCTATAAAATTACCCTTTAAGTTCTGATCATTAAAGGACTTTGCGAATGTAAAATTCTAAATACATCCAAGCAATCCTTTTATTTAAGAAAAAACTTGAGAATTAAGTTAGAGAAGTCTTTAGAATATGGAAATCAGACACTGATACTTACATTATAAAAATTGAAAACAAAATTCGAGAAAAAGAATAGTAAGGCAAACTCAAGTTTACAGAACTATTCAACAGAATGAAAAACATTAATGATAAAGTCTTGATAAGGCACTCTTAAGGTGCCTTCAATTAATGGAAACTTATTACTATAATTGATAGAAAAGCTGAAAATAAGAAATTACAGTAGTACTTTATGAATAATGCGAAGCTTGAAATATAAAACAAAGGTTGTACTGTAGAAGCTTTATCATTAAAAGTAGTAGTATGACTAAACCATATAACATATTAAATTATGCGTATGTTAGAAAACTATAAAGTTTAAGATCAAGTGTTTGGACAAAGGTCAAGATCTTCAAGTCCAAACAACAACTATCCAAACCATCCAGGTTTCCATAATTAACAATTAAGTCCTTCAAGGCAGCCTTACCCTATGAGCAGTAACTCACTAAGATTTAGCAATTAAAACTAACAGCTTTCCAAATCGCCTCAATCTTATAAAGAACAGAGCAATATTCATACAAATTAGATTATGCAAATGATGAATCCATACTTCTAGCGTAATTAGCATGCTCTACCTGGAAGATTGTAACAAATGGTAAATAATCAGAGTAGCTAAATTGAGCTTGTAAATTAGATAAAGACTATGTGCTACGACATGCTCTTAGATATACTAGATGAAGCTGACAAAAATCAAAATTCTACTTTAAATAAGTAGCCAACTTCTAATTGACAGATAAAATTGGCTTAATTATATTTATATTTTATTTTGGATTAGAAATAAATATTTGATTAGAACTCTTGTAGTAATTTATTGCATATAATCACGATTTGAGTATTAAAATATAATATTTAATAAAATCATAAATAAGAATGGCCGGTGGCGGTGGTGCTAAGAAACTCGTAATTAACTACGTACTTGACAACCCAGTGAGAGTGTACTTTGGTGGAGCTGCTTTCCTCTACGCAGTGAGAAGATACCAGATCGCAACAACCTACAATAAGTACTTCGGAAAGATTGATTTCACCAGAAAGGTTGAGAGAAATGAACTTCACTGAAGAATCCCAGTCAAATGTATTGATGCTTGATTATACATTCAAAGCACTTTCACTCATTCAAGATCGTACTCTAATGATTTATATTTTAATAATAATGAGAGAGAGAGAGAATTTAATTAAATAAATCTTTATTTTATAATACCAAAAAATTTAAGTGAAGCCTATTAAGCTCCTTGTAAATTATATTGCTTTATATCCGTTATATTAGAGGTTATAAAAGTTAATAGTATAAATATTAACAGATTTATTATCAATCTCTTTTGTTCCTATTTTTGATTGACAATAATTTATCCATAAATTTCATACTATATATATAATGATTTGATCGAGAAGAAGGTGAGAGTGTTGGGAGTGTCATAATAAGATTATTTAAATTGTGATAAAATATTTAAAAAGAATATCTCTTTTCTCATTCTGTATATTCTCCCATTAAAAATAAGTTATCATGCAAATACTCTTTAATTTATATCATCTCAAATCTCCTACTTTTGAAGTTTAAGTAATTAATTGATCTCTTTTAATTATCAAACTTACATTCATCGATTCAATTATAAATTATAGTAAATTAAACAATACTAAATTAAGTTTTTTTGGGGAGGGGGAGTTTTCTGCATAGTTTTTATGATAAAAATAGTTTTTAAGGAAGTTCTTGGCAAGTTATATTTTTTATTTTTTTAAAAATATTTCTTTTAAGTTATTTTTTTTTAATTCCAAGCAACAACCTTTATTGAATTGAGTTGCATGATATTTAAGATATATTAGCCTCTATTTTTTAAAAAATAAAACTTTAAAACTTATATCTCTTAAATCATTAATTTTAACTTTTTATATACGCTTAGAAATGTGGTAAATTAACTTTTTTTAATAGATTACAATAAAAATTTATCTATTATTATTATTATTCAGAAATAATATACCAGTCAACAAATTTCTCTTAATTATTTTTTTAATGGTAATGAATTTATTATATCACCTAAACAATTATAGGTAAAACAATTAATTTAGATATAATTTTATTAACAATTCATGAAATTAGAAATAAAAAGTTTAATTGTCAGGAAACTTCCCAATTGCCAGGGTTCTTCCACCCCAAGGTTTTATATAAAATATAGAGTAGTCATCGAGGAAAATTAAAAAACATCTACACCCTATTATAATACTTCATTTTAATTTACAAAATTAAGAAAAGCTACTTACCTAATAAAATGGATAAATACTACAGAGTTCCAAAGCCAAAATAAAAGCAATCTTCATTGGATGATGTCCGTGTAACCAAACAGACACCAGTGAGAAATTATGTGCGTTTTGCGATTAAGTAATTTTTGAAAGAGAATAAAGACACCATAACTTTCAGAGCAATGGGCGAGGCAGTCTCAAAAATGACAACAATCGTGGAAATTGTCAGGCATAGAGTAAAAGGCATTTATGTTGTCACTTTGATAACATCAAATATCATGGAGGATGTTTACGAGCCACTTGAAGAAGGTCTTGATAGACTTGTATTTACAAAGCGAGTAGTAGAATTGCAAATGACTATGACTACTAAAAAGCCTGAAGGAATTGAGATATAGGGTTCAATAAGTGAACCAATCCCTGATGATCAAGTTCTAGGAATGTACTACTACATCAAGAAGGAAGATGAAGAATAGCTAGAAGATAATATAGCTTACCCTGGTTTTGGGTATAGAGGAAATGGAGAGTTAAGAGGCAACCCACTTGAAAACCCTGACGAAGGTGCAGAGTAGGCTTAAGAAAGAATGGAAGGTTTCCGAAGAGGCCGTGAAGGATTTAGAGGAAGAGGTGGTTTTCCAATGAGAGGCGGCCGAGGTGGTTAAAGAGGTATGATGATGGGATTCAGAGGAGGCAGGAACAGGTTAACTTAAGCAAGAAGATAAGAGTTTTATCAACGATAGATGATGAATAGAGGTCGATTCGCAATAGGTTATTATGGATAACGAGGTCGAGGATAGGAAGCGGCTGTTAGGAGAGTCACAAGAGTGCCTATTGGGGCAAGAGAGCAAAGAATGAGAGAAGAGTATAAGGAATATGAATCTCGAAGAGGAAGAGGAAGATTAACTGGCATGAATGATCCCCTTGATTGAAGTATGAAAGAATCTTTTATTAGATATATGGATTATAACTAATAATTGCTAAAATAATAAGTATTTTGGAAAATAAAATATACAATTTTCAAATTTTTCTAGATTTATTATTAATTGAATTATATTCATTGACATCTAGAATTAAATAAATTTTTTTTTAATTGCTCCCATTATTTTACAACATAGGTATATAGTAATTCAACTAAAAATATTCTTACTTTTATATTTTACTTTTATGATTTTTATCAATTTTAATTGAACTAATATCATAAAAATAAAATTAACTTATATAAATTAAAGTTAAATTTAAATTAAATTGCTATATACGTTACTTTATTCAATAAAGAAATTCAATTTAACATAATATTCATTCCACCAATATATTAATATTTATAAAATTTCAGTAAATTTGACTTACTTTTAGGGTTTGGGTAAAACCATCCAAGCAATCTCTATGATGGTGTACCTCTATCAGTACAAAAAGGTTTAGGGACCTCACTTGATTATTACTCCCAAGTCAACAATCAATAGTATGTATAAACCACAATATTTATCAAGTAAATGAAATAATTTGTTAAATCAGTAATTGGATGAAAGAGTTCGAGAAATGGGCTCCTTTCTTGAAAGTAGTGAACCTCATCCCCACTATGGAACACAGAAAGGAAATCCTGAAAGAGTAAATGTAACCTGGTACATTCAATGTTAAACACTTTAAATCACTTTTATAATTTTATGTCTGTGTGACAACCTATGAAGGTGTGAACATTTGCTCAGGAGCTTTACAAAAGTATGACTGGCACTATTAAGTTTACGATGAAGCTCACAAGCTCAAAAACATTGATGCCAAAATCAGTCTAACCTCAAGAAAGCTTTCTTGTAGAAATAGGATATTAATGACTGGAACTCCACTACAAAATAACTTAAGAGAGTTGTTTGGAATACTCAACTACTTAATGCCTGAAATTTTCGGTTCAGAGGATGACTTTAATGACTGGTTTTGTATTGAAGATCCAAGTGTGGGACAGAAGATGACTATAGATTCCATTTAGAAACTTCACAAGATTTTGAGGCCATTTTTGTTGAGAAGAGTCAAGAAAGATTTAGAAGTCAAACTTCCAGACAAAATTGAGATAAATGTGAAAATCAATATGACTAAGATGTAATTGGAGTTATATGAACAACTCTTAAAGACCACCAGCATTTTCAATAATAAAAATACCACTGTGAAAACCTACTTCAATTTACTCATGCAACTAAGAAAAGCATGTAATCATCCATACCTTTTTGATGGGATAGAACCTGAGGGAGCTGAAGAATACGGTGAACACATTCATATAAAATTAATTATTATAAAAAATTATTAAGTGCCTATAAATTAAGAATTGTTGACAATTGTGGAAAGATGAGATTCTTAGATAAGCTTCTTAAGAAAATATCCTCACAAAAAGAATAAGTCTTGATTTTTTCATAATTTACCTCAGTCTTAGATATCATTGAAGACTATTGCTTAATGAGAGGTTTTATATTAAATTTATAAAGTTTCCAATTCTGCAGACTTGATGGTACCACTGATCTAGAAGAAAGAGAAAGAATGATCACTGAATTTACAGCACCTAATTCAGAGTTATTCATATTCTTGCTTTCAACAAAGGCTGGTGGTCTTGGTCTCAACTTAATGTCAGCAAATCATGTGGTAATTTATGACTCTGACTGGAATCCTCAAGTTGATCTTCAAGCTATGGACAGAGCTTATCGTATCGGTTAGAAAAAGGACGTTTTCATCTATCGATTGATCACTAAGCCTTCAATTGAAGAAAAGATCATTGAGAGATAAGCTATTAAACTCAAGCTGGATTAAGTTATCATTCAGCAAGGAAAAACTGCCTCTATCTCAAGTAACTTGAGCAAAGATGAGAACTTAATATCAATTTTATATTAATGAGTATGAAAAGATTCTTCTCGCTGGTGCTGCTCTGATCCTTTAGCAAAAGTAGTAAGCTTTCCAAGAGGAAGAAATCGATATAGATAAACTTATAGAAGAGGGAGTTTAAGTCGCTAGACAACTAAAGGAAAATGCTGAAAAGCAAGCTGATTAGATTTCAAATAGCTTCGATTTCTCATACAACCGAACTGACCTTTTGTAATTTCAAGACGTCGATTACAGAGCAGAAAAGGGAAAGTTTTAAGAGATTTGGAAATTGGAGCAATAGAAAAAGATATTTGATGCTTAGAAACATTTAACAGATACAGAAGGGTTATATAACAGGCAAAGGAGATATGCTGCAATGCAAAAATATTAAGACCAACCTGCTATGTACAATTTGGATAATCAAAAGAAGGGTACGAGAGATCCTGATTATGTGTTGCCTCCAAAAAAGCAAAAGCTTACTATGCTTGCAGCTGTGTATGACTTCCAGTTCTATTAAGAATATGATCTCATTAAGGAATCAATGAAAAGTTATCTTTTTAAAACTTAATCTATTTTAATGTATTGTAAAATAGATTGCCTACCTCAAAGAAAAAATTAACTAGAGAGAATTGGTCACTGATGAAGAGCTTAATTCTTTAAAAGAGTTATTGAGTACAGGTTTTCATAATTGGACCATAAAAGAGTATTAAAAATTTGTGAAAGCTATCAGAAAGTTTGACATGCTGGATATCAAGTCCATAGCTGAGTATATTGAAACTAAGACCGAGGAAGAAGTTCAAGAGTATATGAATGTTTTTCTTCTCAGATTCAAAGAGCTTAAAGAAAAAGATGTAGTCTTGTCAAAAATCTACAACATGAATCTTGAGTAGAAGATTCTTGAGACTATCAGAGACTTTGATATAAACAAAAACTATGTGATGCTTTTGCAAGAGAACAACTACTACAACAGAAATTTGTATTTGGCTACAATCGAGAAAGAGCACAACAAGATGGTCAACCCTGGAAAGAAGGAAAAGCCCCAAGATTTGCAATTGAAGATTGATCACTTCTTTCACTCTTAAACTTCTAAGATGGTGTAGGAACAATTGAGATATATCGCTTTAGCAGTCAGAGCTGAGGATACACTGAGAGGACATTTGTCTCACCAAAATGAGAGAAAGAGAATGAGAGCTATGATTGAGAGATCAAAGCAATTCAGTCAAGGTTACTAGGAAGGAATTTCTGCAAAAGAAAAAGATTTAGTTAAGAATGATGCTGCAAAAGAAATTAAGCAAGAATCACACCAAGTCAAGAGAGTTGGACCAATTGATGAGAACCTCAAGTATGGAAGGAGAAAGAAAACTGCTAATCTATTCAAGAATACTTAGTGATTCTATGTTTATAGTTATTGACTTGCTTTGTAAATTATAAATAAGTTTGCTAATTGACGTTTAAGTTTGATTTCATTAATAAAAAAGAGACTTTGATTTAAAGATTTGATCATTAAAACTTAAAGTAAGTTAAATTTATGGCGGTATTTTTACCATATCATCAGCAAGAATTCCATTGAGTCCTAAGTCATATAGAGTTATCATCCAGTTTAAAGAGTCAATTTGATGAGGCATGAGTTTTCCACCCTTCAACATGCTAGGCTAATCTGTGAATCTAATACTCTCTCCTCCTTAACTCTCTTCGTTTTGCATGTCATCAATGTCCTAGCTTTTTCTGTGATCATGCTTTCTCTTTGAAGATTTACCTTCACTATCAAATATTCATAAAAATATGGCATGAAACTTACTCATTTTTATCAGCTTGATTTTTTGCTGGCTTTTTAGCTTGCTTTAAAAAGATGAGTCTTGTATACTACTCAGCTTTCTTCAATAACTCATCCAATCTAATTTGGGATTCACTCTTTTACTGCATCATTTTTAAATTAAAATCAAATTGTTTAAAATTCTGATCAAATATCGCTTGATATTTTAAATTAAATTACTATAATTCGTTCTAGCAATTTCCTTTTATATCTCATGACAGTTTTTAAATTTGTTGCTTTATGCATTTATCACTTTTTTCAAATCCAGTTTGTTAAATTCCAGGTTATCGTCATTTCTTAGTGAACTCAATATCCTCTCTCTTAGCACTGGATACTTATGTGATAACGGATGAAGAGAGAATTGAAGATGCATCTTTCGGTTATAGATTTAGGGGATTGAATGAATTCATGAAACTTCATATCCCTGACTATGCCAAAGAAAAGTCTGCAGAACAGCATCTATTCAATTTGGAAGTTGATATATACAGACTGAAGAGAATATTTGAGCGGAATAGTCCTTCCATTTTGATTTAGTCACTATATAGGGGATACAGATCTCGTAACTATGTCAAAGTGTACTTTAACGAGAGAAAGCAAAAA
>ARYC01002240.1:0-27689 GCA_000711775.1 Oxytricha trifallax
TTTCTCAATTTTAATTTATGTAAAAATTTTCTTGATGCCACTTTGGTTATTAATAAGAAAGTCATTTTAGTTAAAATGTTGTGCTAGAGATTTAAATAAATTCTACATCTAAAATAAATGTAAGTTTTATTACTTATGAAGGTTTTTTTTAGGTTATATTTTGAGTATATAAAAGTTGTTAGAGTATCATCGAGATTTTATTAGTGACTTCTTTAGTAGAAAATTGAATGAACATTTTCTACATGACAATAATCTTGATCAATTTAACAAAATTAACTGAATCATTTGTGACAAAGACAATACATTGGTTACGAAGTTGTATATATATTTATACAATACCAGGCTATGCTTATTCTTAAAGATAATTAAACTGAGGAAATTGAGGTCCCTGGGGATTTTGAGGTCCCTTTAATAATATCATGAAAAAATGGAAATGAGGAAATTGAGGTCCCTGGGGAAATTGAGGTCCATTCTAAGATAAATACAGAAACCTATCAAGCTAAATTTTAAAGATTAGTATGTTGCAATTTTCACTTTAAACCCAGAAAATTTGGCCATTTATTTGATTTGAAGTTTATGGCAGAATCACAAAGCATTAGCTTAAAAATTTAAGGCATAAATTATAGGCAGTTTATCTCTAATATTTTAGAGATTCTAGTAAGATAACGATTACGGATAAAAATGAAAATTGCGCACTTTGAACTTTATTGAGGAGAGTTGTTTTAAAAACTCTGATGATTCTACATAATTACTTGGGCAATATGCATTCTACTTTATCTTCATTATAAGATCATAAAAATTAGATAGAACACCTTGTCTGAAAAATTATGAAGATGTTTGACAAATACTTTTACGAAAATTTAATGGCATTCAAGAATTGCTATACTATATTGCTATTCCATACTTTATTACTGAAGCATATTCCAGGTAGTTTAAACCCTACTAAAATAGGTTTTGCAAGATGATTCCTTCACAATTTTCTGATAATTTTATAAGTGGGACTTGGGTCATCAATAACACATTAAGCTCAGCTTTTAAAAGTGATGGCTTACAAACTTTAAGGAGCTATCCTACTATTATCATAAGAAATTGGAGAGGGAGACTATTGGATTGTAAAGTTTTAAAATAAAAAGGGAAGCTTATTAAATACAATTTAAACTCACTAATACAATCAATAAGTAAAGTGACTGAATTTCATAGGAAATAAACTTTAAAATAAAAGGCGTAGTATAGCATTTCTAAATCATATGTTAGGATGAGGGAACTGTAAAATTTTAAGGAAAATAATTGTTTGAGTAAGAAAAGAAACAAAGGATACCAATTCTTTTACGAATTGTGAATAAAAGAAAACTTATTAAATAGAAGCCATAATAACATGAAAAATTTATAATAATAATTAAAAATGAAACAAAGGGACAGGGATGGAAAAAATAGTATTTGCTAATTAGAAAATCTCTTAATATCAAATCAAATATTCATGTACTTGAATGGTAAGAAAAAACTATTTAAGCGAAAATCAACCTTCAAAAATTAACTAAAAATAAAATTTTTCCATGCAAGAAGATTAAGAAAAGAGGTTAATTGAGCAAAAATAAAAAATCAAAAGACCCCTTCACACAGCGAACATACTGTGCCTCCTTCGTCACACAGCAAAAAAATATAGACATGCATTTCTAAGCTATAAAAACAAGAAACGACACGATTCAAAACACCACATCTCAATCCCAAATGAAACCACATTATAGACTGTTCAGAAATTTAATCATTTGTCTTATATGATCATTTAGACAGGTTAAGACTACACTAAGTTTGACTTTATTAACTGGATCAGATAAATTTAGATTATTAAAATACTTAACTAAGAATTCCAAGTTCAATTTCTCAGCTGGCTAAGCATGTAAAGAGCTATATTACTCAACAATATACAAGAAAATGCTCATTAAGAAATAATTGAGGAGAAGTTAAAAATATATTATGTAATATGAAGAAATCAAAAATGCAGAAGAAAACTTAAATTAGCAGCAATTTCAATAACAACAGTAAAATATGGAGATTAACGATTCAAACTCAAGTGAGGAATTTATAAAATAATATATGCAAAATAAATATTAATAGTATTTAGATGATCTGTAGACTGATCCATACCAGTAAAAGTTGAACCATTCCCAGAGATCATGTAATTCTTACACTAAATTTTGCCTGGTAATATGTACAATCCATACATCAAAGTTTCAGAAGACAAAAACAGAATTAAAGATAATCCAGAATAATTTAAAATGCCTATTATCGAAGACGATATAAGAATTAAAGCTGAATACTATGTTAATATGCAGATAAATGTCTCTTTCAACTAGTTGAGCAAGATAACCTAGGGATACAAAGGCATCAAAGTAGCATCAGAAGATATTAAGGCTGAGACCTCATCACTAAAATATCAATTAATCAAGAGAAATTAAATTTCAATTCATCAAATCTAAAATGTAGAATAAGCAAAATAGGGGGAGCCAACACTTAGCAAAAATCAAAATGATGGACTAAAAATATTGCAAAAACTTTATAATAGAAAATCAATACCTTATGTGGTAGACGTAACTCACATGGAAGTTTGGAGAGAATTTATATGGGCGCAGAAAAAATTTGGAGGAAAACTTTTTTATGTGATCATTATTGACCCAACATGGAACAATTTTGATGAAAATGCAGTAAAAGGGTTCAAACCATCATACCACTTGCTAACCGACTAATAAATATTCTAAATTCCATTTAATGAACTTTAAAAGAATGGCTTTGTAATTATGTGGGTCGTGAATGTAAAATGTAAACAGCGATGACAGAAATGCTTAAACTAGGATATGTGTAAGTTATTTATTTATTTTAATTATCTAATTTGTAGTTTTATTGACGAGTTTATATGGACAAAAACAACTCAAAATGGGAGAGTAAGATCTGGAAATGGCTATGCAACAAGACATGCATTTGAAAAAGCATATATTTTTGGAAAGGGAGATTATAAGATTAGAAAAGAAGGTTTTAAAGTCCCGAATGATGTTGCAGCACCTATTAGAGAGGCATCTCAAAAGCCTGATGAACAGTATGCCCTTGCTGAAAGTCTCTGCCCTGGTGGATTCATGCTAGAAATATTTGCCAAGGGTCACAATCTTAGTAATGGAGTTGTATCTGTTGGAAACTAAATATGAAATTAATTCCTTCAAATCCCTTAGCATTAAGTTTTGCATTTATATATTTAATCATAATTATTACTCTACTCTCAAAAATTCTACCTTACCATAAATCTAATAAGAATAATCAATTAATTTATATATTATTATTTAAATAATACTTATCAATGTTTTTGAATATTTCAAGCATAATTACGAGAGATATTGCAGGTAGGTTAACAGCAAGCAACAGAATAGAGCAGTCTAAGCTCAATTAAAATAACCAGATTCAACTGAGAATGTGACCTCCTCCAGAAATCAACAGTGAACTGTCAAGCAAACCGATAAAAGAAAGCCGAGCAAAATTCAAATCAATGGACTAAATGAAGATAACATGCTGTAAATTATATTGGAGCATTGCATTTAGGCGTTGTTAGTTACTAACTGCTATAGTCTCACAATAATTACCCCAACAACAAGCAATTTATTATATAATAAATTAGTAATTAATAAATATGAGAGGGTTATATTTAGTTTGGAGAAAAGGCAGGACCAATTGTTGATAAAGATGGTTAGTTATGGTTACTTAATATCGATTCACCTGATGTTACTTGTTTAAATAAGAAATTAAGTAAGGAACTCCAATTGATACTATAAAATTAAATAAGTCTAAATATTTATTTAAATGTTTAATTTCTTGAGATATGTAAGCACAAAGAATGAGAAAAGTTCAAGAAAACAATCAGATCATATCTACTTTGTTGAATAATCCCTTCTTTTCTGAATAGAAATATTAATAGGAAGAGTAATAAGCATGAAGCTTTAATAATTTAAAACTGACATATATTAATGTTAATGTGAATGTGAATTAAACAAAACTAAACTCTCAAGATAATCAACATAGTTGGTTGATTGATCTATTGAGTTGAGCTATTTTTATTATAAATCTAATGTATCAATTAATGAATGCGAGGAGGAAGATTTACTGCCATAAATATGGAAATGTATAGAGGGGTTATTATTAATTATAAAAATAAGCATTTCAACTTTAGTTTAAATATATCTTAATTTAATTTAAATGAAAATAACCATATAATATATATATATATATATTAAATTCGTCAAACTATGACTTGATTGATTTGCAAATCTCAGTTGTTTCCACCCTTTATTTCTGCCCACCAAGAGACATTCTAGTCTGAGGGAATGTAAAATTAATCAACCCTCAGCCTGATTCCTTTACAAAATTTAGGTAGTCTGCTTGATCATAAATGTTTTCTAACAATTATACATATTTATACAATTAATATATAAATATATCTTATGATTATTTCAGTATTTATAAATCGATATTCAGCTTAAATTCAATAATTAAAGTCGCATATATAATCGAAACAAATTAAGTAGCAGTGACCAGGAGCAAAAAGCAGAACAGCAAGTTGAAAAAGCTGAAATAAAAATACTAATAGTTTTCAATTGAGACTAAGGTAGAAAGTTATGAGATTGGTAAATGAATTTATATGTATATATTCATTGTTATTTACTGATGAAAAGGAAGAATTTGGTAATAAGTAATATTAAAATGAATAATAGGGATCATTAAATGTTAAACTATGGTTTAATTTATCTAATCATTTGATAATATTAAACTAAATAATCAAACAAACAAGCAGTTGTTGTTATGTATAGTTTTAATTATTTTACAAAAAACTTGTAGTAATCTTTAATTAATAACAATTAATAATAAAAACATGATATCACTGTTTCCTCTTTTACTTGTGATTATAATTAGGACTCTTCCAAGAGTCAAAGGCCTGATTCATAAACATTAAGAGCTAATGTCAAGATATAGAGAAGACAATCAAGAATGCTTAAGATGATCATTTTTCAATGGCAAATATAAATAATTATTAATATATTTATTTTTATTGATGTAATGCAACAACCTTAAACTTTATATAAATTATAAATATGAAATGCATCACTTTAATTGCTGACATTAATTTTCACAGTTGAAGCTTTCAACGCTGTAAATATGTTGCAATCTTATATCATCTAAGTTCGGTTTAAGAGCTTGAAATGGATCAATCAAGCCACAGTTAAATTTATAGTCTGCTGTGTTTACTTGTTTTGCTTACTATCAAAGTTTCATAAACAAAGAGTAACCAAATAATATAATTATAATAACAACAGTATATTATTGTAGTAAATAGAAATAGTAAATAATATGGAGTATTTAATTTGAATGTTAATGTAGTCTTTCATGAGACTTCTCTATCAGTTTATCTGAGATAGGGCTTATCTTGATCTTCAATTTACAGCTCTCTTTTATTTGTCATTTGGGTAATATTGCTTTGCTGTACTTTCCTCCTTCAGTTAATCATTCTTCCTTGAATTTCAAAATGCAGTCTTAAATGTCTAGTTGTAAATTATTTATATAAATTATTTAATAAAAGAATTATTGTTGATTAATGAAAAAATAATAGTATAAACTACTGCTATATTCACTGATTAACGCCCTAAACTATTGATCTCAAGCAATTAAGTCTTTCATAAGGGTGATTAATCATATTTCTAATCTTATTTAGTCATTGTCAGGTTTATAGTTATTACTAGCACATAAACTTATCTCAGGTCTGTTGAAAAAGCAAAAGAAGTATTTTATAAGTTGTGTTAGACTAGCTGTCAATTGGTTGAATTGAGTTGTCATTGATTGATACATTAGAATATAGCTCAAATTTATATAATTATATTCATTATATTACAATGTAAAGTGGAAGTTTCACAGAAAATGATTGTGTATCTGGCATAATAGTCTAGGTTGACTCTTTATTGCACGGCTAATGCTATAAAAATGGAGATAATATGACCTTTCAATCAGTTTAAAGATGAGAATGTTTAGAAGAGACGGAGGATAAATTGTTGCTACCACAAAGGAAGTGTAAAAGAATGTGAACTAAGATCACTATAACTGTAGGTAATTGATCTTAGTTGAAGTGTCACAACTGTTGGTTACTTGCCATTTAATATATTGGTTAAGGTATGATATATCTGTTGTTTTATTATTTTATTCATAATAAAATTAAAAAGATAAAATAATTTAAGATATAAATTACTGTAAAGTAGCATTATAATAAGTAAATAGCTTTGGAATGATTTAGACTTCTCCATTTTTAATCTAACAAATTTATTCTGATTTCTTAGAGGACGCTGAACAATAGTAGATACCTTGAGTTGCAGGTAATGTATAAATGAAATTAGAGTTTTTTTATGACTTTTGGCAATAGCAAAAGTCCTTGCCAAGCAGTCTTCACTTATCTCCCAGTCCTGATATCTTTAAGAATAGTGATCTGGTGAGATCCTCAGGTGTCTAGTTTGAAAGAAGAGCCTAAATTACTATTATCTGTAGCTTCCCACACTTGGATGAGTTACCCGAGGCTCTGCATGGATGAGAGAAAATGGACCTCGATTTGGGACCCTAAATCTTAAAAGTTAAGTTTCTCATGATTTTAATTTTTTAAAAAAAAACTGCTCAAATATGCTAATTTGGGCTATTTAAACAATATTTGAAAATTATCATGTTTTTTCTTTAAACGACAACATATTTCTATTAAAGTAAACATAAAAAAAATTATTCTTATTTTTTAATATGAGATAATTTTATTCTGATTTTTACCATTCTAGCTTAATTTCATTTTTTTTATTAATTACAAATTTCATATATTATATTTATAAAAAATATCAAGAACTTTATATAATTTGGCTTTTATACTTATCAAATAATTTAGGTAATAATTAAATATTTATAAATTTAAAATTATTTTTTAATTTAATTGCAATATTTTCTCTATTAAAGAATGTATTTCAAGATAGTTTGCAGGTACAAATCCATTTTTAATTTGATTAAGAAACTTTTGAATTTAATAAGTTAATCTTAAATCATTATTATTTTCAAAAATTTATGTTATATAATAGATTATTGAGTTAGCTATAATTATTAGGTAGAATAATCGATACTTTATTTTAATAAAAATAAATTTTTTATCTTAATTAAAATTTCATAATTTCAGTGTTATATTTGATTAACTATACATTAGTAATCTTGAAATAAATACTAATTTTAAGTAATGTAATGCCTTTTAATTATAAATAAATAAAATAAATAAATAAATAAATAAACTCGCATCGAGGGCTTAAAGCCCCCTGAGCAAATCACTATGAAAGGACTAGGTCCTTTTTAGTTAAAGTTCCTTCAAAGGAGTTCGTATCCCTCCCATTGTCTGGAGGTTGAGATTGACTCTTGTCTTGTTAAGTCTTTGAGGTTTTGTGTAGGCATTTGTGCCAGTATTCCCAATTTGTAGTCTATGGTGTTGAAGAAGTCGTCCGACTCCATAAGTTTGAGTTGTTATTTTAGGTCGAAGCCATATTGCCAGAGGATAAAAGGCAGGAATTGGCAAATTCGTAGAGAATTTGCACAGTGGTACATAATTCTGTACCAGAGAGTGTTCATTTTTTCAGTGAAATTTTGTCCAGCTAGTTTTTGAACAATTTAAGTTTGGTTTCCATCAAAGTATGGATGTTGTTATGTTCTAGCTTTGGCATAGAGGGCAATAAGTAGGTAAGCCATTTCACTTTTGTGGATAGGGACTGAAGTAGTGTTGGAGTGCATTGCTACTAGTATTCTCCAAATAACTTTAGCAGTAATGACGTACCAGAAGGCCTCATCGTCGTTGACTGGTGATTTAATCTTTTTGGTAGCTTGAAGATAAAGTTCTTTGTATACTTATGAACTGTATATAGAAGCGAAAGGTGTTTATTTCTTGCTTTTGATGATCTTAAGGATTTGATAGGGCTGAAAGACTGTTTTTAAAAGCTCTGAATGTAGCTTGTCTAACGTTTCCAGGTATAAGGAAAATTAAGAATATAGAATATTAGTTGGTTTTTCTTGGCTCATAGCAGCCGTTTGTATAAGGTAAATAGTGTCAAGGATCTGGTCCTTGGGAAGTTGTTGCCAGTCTTTGATTTGGATTTTCAAGAACTCTGTGGAAACTTGAAGAGCAATGGTAGTTTAGTCTATTTCTGATAATACCTCGGTGTCTAAGGAAGATAAGTCTGATAATCCTTAGAGAAATTCTTTGCTGCTGTCATTAAGAGCTTTCCTATCGGGTTCTGGAAGAAAGGTTTAAGCAAAGTGTAGGTCATAGTCTTGGTCGATGTTAAGTTAATGGTTGAACTCTTTGTCAGGTGGATTCTGCTCTGATAGCATCTGATCGGAATCCTGATCAGAAAAAATTTTCTGATCGGCCTGGTATTAAATAGGGAGTGAGCCTTAACCTTAGTTAAGGTTGGAAAGAGAAGTTTTGAGGGCATCACTTGAAAGTTAGTTTTTGGAGACCAAGTCTTGTCTCGCTCTGTCATGGATCCAGGAAATGATTCTAGTGAGTTTCAGGAGTCCAATGTTGTCAGGGATAGTAGAAGAGATAAGTGTTTGGGTAAGTGAAGAGGGGCTGGCTAGTGTTCTAGTGAGGTCTAGAAATTTGTCGAAGGCTAGCAATAGGAAACCCGCTCATCTGAGTTATCCCCAAGTCTCTTTAGAAAAGAGAATCTCGTTGGGGATGTAAGGAGTCACTCTTCTCACTTTGTTAAGAGATTTGAGAGAAGAGGGTTCGAGCTTTGAGTAGAAATTTTTGAGAAATCTAATGAAGGGACCAAATATGTTTTTGTGTTTCTGCTCGATTTTAATGTACATCCTATTTATTAACTTTCTAATTTAATAATCCTTTTAATTATTAAAAACTATTATTTAAAATATTATATTGATTGCTTCACAAAAAAGGCTAATATATTAATTTTTATTTAATTTCCATAGCTTTTTATCATATATTATTATACTCTTTTATTTTATAAATCTGATTAAATTCTATTTTAGATAATATTAAATAAAATTTAGATATTTCCATGAAATTATAAACGTTCCTAAACTAAAAAATTCTCTGTCCCTTAAAAATGTCTATTTTAATTTAAAAATATTAATACTAATTATAAACCTTTAGTTTAATCATTTTCATTGTTATAAATATTTTATAAATTTAATGATAAAAAAAAGAAAGAAACTTTGAAAATTATACATAAAAGCATACATGAAATTTTACTTTATTTATCAAGTAGTGTTGAAATTTGATTTTTAAAAAATCCAAATCAATCATAGTAATAATGATATTAATAAATTTGAAAAAGGGAAGTTATTGTCATTTACTGATTTAACCGATAAATGTAATTAAATTTTTTTTATGTAAAATGATTTATTTTAATATAATGAACAGTCATATAATGAAAAACGTTATAGCCCACGCTTAAAAAAGGTAAGAAAATTGTTGAATTAGACTAAATTATAAGAATATAAATTAAAAGCAGTGAATTAGGCTTTGGCAAGATATAATTGATGAATAAAAGTGAATAAAAAGGAAAACAAAAAGCTGAAAATTTATAGATTAATGAAATTAGATATAAAATTCAATGATTTAATGTGTAAAATATTTAAAGAAATTAAAATAAAAAATAATAATTGAGCACAGCGGCTACTCTAAATGTAGCTCACTACTCATTATCATTCAATAAAGCAATTAGAATAGAACATAGATATTTCAAGATCGACAATAAATGGCTTTCAATTTTTCTATTCTTAGGAGTTATTCATATGAAGTAAATATTTTAGATAAAACCCCGTTAGTCAATTAAGAATGAAGATTGGGGATTAAGAATAATGAAATTAAGAATTAATTTTAATTGGCTGAAATTAAATATAATTAGGCTAAAAACAAATTTACGCACCCTGATTGGTTTATTTTATAGAGACAATTAATCGAGCCAATGGCTTTAATAATTAGCAAAAACTTTAATAATTTCAGCCAATTAAAATTAATTCTTAATTTCATTATTCTTAATCCCCAATCTTTATTCTTAATTGACTAACGGGGTTTTACTAGTCCTTATCCTAGTCATACTTAAAAATGCAGGATTCAAAAGGTGTTAAATATTAAATTATGGTTTTTAAAGCTAGCCTTAAAAATCTGTTTCTTTAAGACCTCTTTAAATAATAGATGCTAGAGTAGGGTCATACCAGTGACAAAATATATTTTACTCATAAAGATTATTTATAAATGAATTAGCTTGCAGGTACCCAGAGGAGTGGTCTAATGAATTTTTAATTCTGAAAAAAGTTTCTATGACTTTACAAAAGCTAAAAACATGATTATGGTTAACATGTAAGATACGGTAACAGTAGACATCAGACTAGAATTTACGTAATAGAATCAAAGTATATCAATATAATATATTGATATTGCTTAATATTAAAAAACATGAAATTATAATCAGACAATATTTTAAACACTTGACCTTTTTCATGCCTTACGTCATCATATGGTATTTCATTATGTGTGAAAAAAGACAAAACTAATTAAAATATTTCTAGAGAACCTTCCAAAGCCCATGCCTGTGGAACATTACCATCGAAGGATCAATACAGTTTAAGAAAGGGTAAATAAAAGTCCAGAGGAGTAATCATTTTTACTATAGAAAACCTTCTTTTCTCATCTTAAAAATCATCATCATGAGTATTTTCATTATTAATTAATATATCTATTTTCTTACCCACTGTTATTTTATTACACATTTAATTTTCATAGCTGTATTTTATTTTAGAATATTCCATATGTTAAAATGGATTTATTATAAAAATTATAATAATAATAATATGATCACATAAAGGTCTCTGGGGACCTCTGATCTTAATAAGCATAGTTGCTTGTAAGGGTCAAGACTTTTTAAATGGTTGTGGGAGATTCTCATCGTATAAATGAGTCTTTATCTTCTTCTTTTTTTCCTTTTCCTTTGCCTCTCTGTGCTTTTCTCTTTTGTAGTCTTCCTTTTCCCTTTAGTTTAGAATTTAGATTTGGTCTCCTGTGTCTTTAAATTTGAATTAAGTTGCAAAGTTTCTGACATTGATTGAAAACTTCAAGTTTTTGGATGAGATAGATTCTTTACATCTAGTGGTGACTAGTTGTGTAAGGTCATATTTCAAGAAGTATGCTTGTTTTTGGAGGCATTTCAAGTAGATTTCTACTTTGTTGAGGTGGTCATGGTAGTCTCAGCTCACCGAGATACAGCTAGCTTCATTGAGTAAAATTTATTTGAATTTCCAGAAATTATTTAATAATCAGAATTTTATTCACGCTATTTTATTAATAAATTGATTTAAATATATTAAAATGGCACGTATCTCAAAATCCATAAAATTTCGAGATACGTGCCAAATAAATCGAATTAATTAATCAAGTTACTAATATTTGTTTTAATATGAAATAATGTTTTCAATAATTTAAAGTTCATAAAATAATTAATATTTAGATAATCAATTTGATTAAAATGTAATACAAACAATGCTGATTAATTTTAAATCTTTAGGTTTAAACTGTATTACATTTTAATCAAATTATTATCTAAATAATAATTATTTTATGAACTTTAAATTATTGAAAACATTATTTCATATTAAAACAAATATTAGTAACCTGTTTAATTAATTCGATTTATTTGGCACGTATCTCGAAATTTTATGGATTTTGAGATACGTGCCATTTTAATATATTTAAATCAATTTATTAATAAAATAGCGTGAATAAAATTCTGATTATTAAATAATTTCTGGAAATTCAAATAAATTTTACTCATTAGCTGTGACATTCTTGAGTATGCCCATATTAAAGAGTTTTACAAATCCAAGAAGGTCTTCTGTTATATTAACTGCTGAATTTGTTTACTCTTAGATGTATTGGCCTAGAGTGCCATTGTCCATATTGACTTTCTTAAGGAGTTTGTTGTGGTCAAGATTAGTATAGATTACAGTTATACCGCTTGAATATTTCTTGATTATTTTAAACATCTGGCTGTGATGCAAGATTCTCTAGTGTCGAATCTTTCTTGTAGCTACGCCTTGGGGATGGTATAAATCTGCAAGTTGAGTCCAGTTTAATAATAATTAATTTATATATAATTTTCATTTTAATTAGGATCAATATTTAGTTCTAAACCTTAACTTTTAATTTCTTATTAAGTTTCTATTTAGTACTAATTTTATTTTATAACGTCAATTTTATCAATTGCGTAGTAGACTGATTAAGTGGAGGAGTTATTCATAGATTATTTCTCCTCCTCAGAAGTACTATCTATGTAGCAGGTGGGTCCTTTGGAGCTCTCTTAGTATGAACTTCCATCGTCGTATTCTTCATATCTTTGTTTTTCTTCCACCGAACTCCAGTCTTCCTCATTGTCTGAGTATATTACTCTTTTTGTTATGGGGTTTGCATTTATGTTGAGGGATGGTTGATTTTCATCTTTTGTATAATAAACTTCACTTTGGTGGTTAATACCCCCCTTTTTGGTCTATCTCTACCTCTCTTTAAGGTGAGCGTGGTCTCTCAAAAATGATGTCTTGTGACCTGTATAGTACTTGTTGGGGTTTTATGAATTTATTGTTAATTGATACTATCTTAAGCATATAGAAGAGCTGTTAGGTCCATAGCTTAAATGCTTAAAATTTGTTTTACTCTTCAAATTGGATTTTTTGAAGTGTAGCTGGAACTGGTTGACTATTGAGAAGCCCATTCTTATAATTTTTATGGCTAGAAAGGTTATAATTTCCAGTATGTGTAGTCCCCAATGACTTTTGTTTCGTTAGATGATGTCTATTGTGTATTACGCAAGGTGTTGTATTTCATTATTTTCAATGTCACCTAATATCCCTTTGTGTTTTTCTCAGTATACCAATTCTATGTTTCTTATTATTAATGATTAAGAATAAAGATTTCTTACATTGTAGGAATCATTCGAATTAGATAAATTATTTATAATTAAATTAATAATTAATTAAATTATTCGCAGTTAAAGTTGGCAAGTTTAAACGATCTTGGCTCGTTCAATAGAGAATTCAAAATCAACTGGACATTATTATTGGCGGTACAATTTTATGGCATCCCTAGAGCGAGATAACTTCACTTTAATATGGGGAGTAATTTATCATATTAAGAGGGGTTTAAATAAAGTCGTGTTATCTCGCTCAAAAGATGCAATAGAATAACACCGCTAATAATAAAGTCTAGCTAATTTTTAATTCACAATCGAATGAGCAAGAGATCGTTTAAATTGGAAAACTTTAACAGCCAATAATTTGAATAATTAATTATTTAATTAATTATAATTCTCTAATTTGAATGAAAAAAAACAATAATTGTTAACCTTATTACTTCTTTATATTAATTTATCAAATAAGCTAGTTAAAACATTTAAATTTTTTCCCAAAAAGCCATAAAAATATCAAAATATGGGAAAAATCGAAAAAAAATTATATTTTTTTTGAAAATATTTAAAACCCAATTTTGTGGGTTCAAGGATCAAAGGAGAGGGAAAGTCAAACATGGTCAGAATGAGCACTATTACTACTAGAAATGTAGTTCACGGCGTGTCCTATTCGAAAATGTCACTTAGAATCGAAAAATCACATGGCAAGAAGGGTCTTGGAGCACTTGAAAATTCCCTCTTATAATTAAAATTCCTTGCTTTTCTAGTCAAACTTGACCTGCCATATTTGAGGTCATCTTCACCTCTGCCATCATTTCCATTGGATTCTTACGTTTTTAGAATCCTTTTCCATACATTTCCACAAATCTTAGCTCTCTCAACTCGTAAAGATAAAGATATTATGGTTGATTTTGGAAAGTAGATTTTAGTCCTTTTTTGTCAATTTTCATCGAAATTGGGAAAATCGAAAAAAAATAATATTTTTTTTGAAAAAATTTGTGTTTTTAAAAAAGTTTTTAATTATAAAACGCAATTTTATCTCTATTTTCTTCCCATATTATATCTTCTTATTTTTCTTATCATACTTTTTCTTTATAAATTTCTTATTAAATATTATAATTGCTAATAATTATGATTTGATTGTTATTAAGACTTTAGTTCGATATTACTAATAGTTTAATTAATTGAAATATATTTTTATATAATTTAATATCAATGTTTATATCCTATCTATACAATTCATCCATTTTTCATGGTGTTATTAGGGTGTTGTTAACCATTGGTCACACAAGTAACAATTGGACTCACATTGTAACAATTGGTCACATAGTAAACTATTGGTCACACAGTCAACAATCGGTCACACATACATTTTATATGATTGATTTATATGCGATAAAAGGAACTTTTATATATAACATAGCTGGGTTTTAGAGAAGCCCCTAACGGGGTCACAAGGGGCAAATTCCATATATACATTCTTAACGGTCAAATGAATTTAAGAATTAAGCTTAGTTCATTTTCCACAAGAATTCGTATAAGTAACATTCAATAGTCTTTAAGTCAATTGTTTATGAGTTGTAAACATGTTTTAAATGGTATTTTAGGACTGCCCAAAGTCCCTCTATTAAGTTACTGTGTTGCATTGTTCTTCTTATAGCATTCTATGATTAGTGAAATTGTATTTAGTGATATAGTTGTAGACTCTACCAGTAAATGCCTAAGAAGCTTGCCCAACCATCAGTATATGCAATACTATCTGGTTCTATATGTGCTTAAATGATATTTCTAATGTTTAAGTTGTCCTATCTATAACATTAAAAATTTTGCAGCTTTATGTCCCCATCTTCTATTATTCCCGCTATTCAAATTTAACGATCATATAAATGGTGTCTTCTGGAAAACAATACTTTACTGATCTGTAAGTTTACAAGGACTCGTCAATTTGGACATTACCACTTAATATGAAGATATCTTATTCTTAAATCATTTTATCTCTAACAATATCTCTGATTACTCAGTATAGTTTACAATTTGATTGTATTGTTATCTTAAAATAAAGTTATCTTAAAGATGTTTAACTATTTCCAAAATATTGAGACCAGAAAGGATAGAGATTAAAGATTATATCTTCAAGTATTTTAAGCGGCATGTTTGTTGGACAGTATATGTTAAGTCCTTTTCTAAGTGATCTTCTTGACCTGTACTTATAGTTTTAACAAAAATAAAATGCATTTTCATATCCGTTAGTTAATTAGTCATTACGAAAAGACATTCAATTTTAGCGGATTGTATAATAGTTGTTCGTTAAGTAGCTTAAAGAGTGTAAATGCTTCAGAGTCTTATTTAGTCTTATTCAACTCTTAGTCAAATTCATCTTATTATACTTATTAATAAAGTTGCTCCATATTAAAAAATTATTTTTAATTAACGATTAAATATTACACTAATTTCTCATAAACATAAAAAAGGTCATAATGGGTTTTTCGAGGAGGGCTGCTTCTCTAAAACCCAGCTATGTTATATATAAAAGTTCCTTTTATTGCATATAAATCAATCATATAAAATGTATGTGTGACCGATTGTTGACTGTGTGACCAATAGTTACAATGTGTGACCAATTGTTACTTGTGTGACCAATGGTTAACAACACCCGTGTTATTATCTATTATAAGTTGTTAATTTTTTCTATTTTTTCTATTTTTGTTTATTGCGCTCAATTCATGTTTGATAGATACATTAACAAATCACGGTCCTCATATATTTTTAGAGTGTTCTTATTTAATATTACTAATTTTAATTTTAATGAACGTGACTCTCTTTAATATTTCAATTTTGAATTTAATTTTTTTTAATTAAATTTATTCCTAGAAGATAATAAATATATGAAATCTTAATATAAATTTATTTTCAATAAAAATTTTAATTTCTTAATAGTGTAGATGATCCAAACAGAACTTATTTTTCCAATTATTCACATCATGAAGTTAATTATTTATAAATTTATTTTCATACTTAATTGTCATGTTTTCGCTTACAAAATAACAAAGTAATTTATCTTAAAAGTTATATTATCTTGGCATATTAATAGCAAAAGAAAGTTAAGCAGTTCCAGTTTATATTTATAAACAGTCAAATGTTTTAGAAAAATAAATAATAGTTTATGAAGCTTCTGCTAAATTGAAAATTATAAAAATGCAAATTAAGAATGAAAGACTTCCCACAAAAATTATTTATCTTCACTTTAATTTAAAATGACAAGAGATCTATTAAACCCCAAAACCCCTAAATTGAATTTGAATTTGAAAGTTGGAGAAAATAAATCTAAATTTGAATTAATCTGAAATTATTATTAATATTAGGTTGCTAGTCATATTTTAAACTAGGGTCTTATATATATAGGGGGTCTTCACAAATCAACAAGCAACCAATGTAACAAAGTGATCTGAGTTAAACTTTAATCCTAATTAAAGGCTATTACTAACAGCTATAAATGGCGACCCCTTAGACACTAATCTAATCCAGGATGACAAGGAATGCATGACCTGTACTAATGCCTTCGAGTAGTGACAACACTGTACCAGTACTACCAGCGGGGAGCCCACCAGACTTGGAAGAAGGGGAAGAGGAGAGTGGAAACATAGACGTATTTGCCATTTACTGTAACACCATTACAACCATCAACATCACATGGCTGCCATAAAACCCCAGTGGCTTTGTATGATCCACCAATCTTGTGACCGTCTCTTGCAATACCGGCAATAATTGTGACTCTATGGGCAGTTGGGAGGATGGTGTTAGCGTATGTCAAGTAGTCCTTGGTGCATTGGGGGCTAGAAGAGCATGATGTGGCAACTCCATTTGAGCTGAGACTGCTGGTATAAGCGCAGGGACTGAATGAGTAGTAGGAATAGAAAGTCTAATATTCGCTGCTTCCTAAACATTGATCAACTTCGACTCTCTTGGTATCTGAGCCTGCTCCCATTGGTGCGAAGATGTCGTAAAGTGCTCCGAAGTGCCAGAGTGGATGAAAACCCCATTGGTTGAGACGCCAACGAGCGCAGCGCGCAGTGTATAACACATTAAGACTCCTCCTCTCCCCTATTAGTAAGATCACTCATCTTAATTGAACTCTTTAGCATAGTTGAGGAATCCGCAATAGCGTCCAGCACAGCAAGATAGAGGAAAAGACTCTGGGCAGAGAGGAAAAGACTTGTAGGCTTGGGAGATTCGCACGTTTAAGATTAATTTGATCAGCATCATCGTTACTATTACCAACGAATGCGCCCCAAAGCGCTCGCTTAATACCATAGGGTGGTCCGGAAAATGAAGATGCTTAGATATCTCGGCCCCTGGAGTAGATGTCTTAGTCAGAGACTCCACCCCCGCAGAAGAGAATGTGGTGAATCGCGTGGTGGCTCTGGCCGCCCCCAGTCGAAAGTTCGCCACTTACTGCGTTAGCAATACTGAAATTCTTGAATTCAAAAAAGATAATGTCAAGACCAGGTGACCTGACTAAGCAATGTGATGAGTGTACTCAAGACTAGACTTCAAGCCACTCCCAGCGAAGGTTCCTTAAGAAGCTATCGATGACAACGACAGAATGGTACTTTAAGCTATACTGCAAGAGACGCAGAGATGAACAGAGCAAGGAGAATGCCTAGTGCAAGACATGGTACAGATCACTCTTCCCAGCCAGCGCTAAATACGACACTGATAGAAACCCTTGTCATGGAACTCACAAGCAGAATGTTTACAACCCATACAGCACCTACTATTCAAGACGCAAACAACGTGCACTTCAGACATCACATGAATGAACGAGCAGAGGGAATATTAATATTGCAAACAGTATTACTTGTGATTATGCTGCATTTACCACTAACTACATTCACGGCTTAAGCTTGCAATTGATAATGACTTACTAATCACTTTGAAGACCTAAATCTCATAAGAGTGAGTGCTATTGTTTCGAAATACACAGATGAGTAATTTAATAATGTTTTTGTTTCTAATATCCTTGCATTTTAATTTATTTTGCCTTCTTCCAAATTTTAACATACTTTTATAAAAAGATATACTAAGTTTCTGACAATCAAGAGTAAAATTAAATCCTAAGCATTTTATGCTGATTATTTTTAGTGAGTAAGACAATGATTTTCTAATAAATTTGTTTTGATGTTATATTATTTTAGAGTTAATAGGATGATCATTCATTATGCTTTCTTAAAACAAAAGAATAACAAAGAAATTTAACTATTAAAGATAAACAATTTTGTAAATTTAATGAAAACATTTAAACAAATTTTATGCAAGAATATATGCAATATCAGGAAGAATAACACAAGAAAAGGATATAAAATAAATTCATGAGATGGGTGTTTAGTTTTCATTAATCTACTCTTTTTTAATTTAGAGCAATAACTTAATATTTGAGAGAATAAATCGAAATAAAATGTTTATATAATATCATAAATATCTCTTTGATTTGTTGGGTGCTGTTAATTGCATGGGTAGTTATTTCTTAATTTTATTTACATTTGATTATATAAACTAATTAATTATTATATTTTAATATATTTAGCTCTTAATTCTTTATATTTAATTTAAATACCTTTCTCTTAATCACAATTAGATAAGAGGGTCAAACAAGTGAGGTAAAAATGTAAGTTGCATATTGTTTGCTTTAAAATTATCTAGACTGCTTTACAATCAATTAATGAAATTTTACCAATAAATATAGCAAACTTATATTTTATGAATAGTAGACAATATATGTAAATTGAATAAAACTTATTAACCATATTCTAGTATTGAAAATATGCTGTTCAATTACTCTTATTCTCCTGATAAAATATAATTATTATATGCACTGATAAAACTATTAATCTTTAATTTAAGACATTACTAATACTCTATTTTGAAGACAATAAAGTTTAAATGCAAATGCTCACTACATTTTATTGTCATTATTATTGATAAAAACAAAAACAATCTTTTATTTTACAGACATTAATTTATTTAACTATCTAAAACTATATCAACAATGATCAAATAATATTATACAGAGAATAAAATGAGTAATTAAGAGATTTTTCATATTGTTATCGATCGTAAATCTTCAAATTTAAAAAGTTGTTTAAATTCTGAAATTAAAGGAAGGTATTTAGGATAATCATAATAAAACTAAAAATGGAAATTAAAGTAGCTATAGAATAGAACCTCTCTGATTACAGGGGCTCTATGTTAATTATTTGAATATAAGTACAATTATTTTGACTTCTAATTTTAACTTGCATCAGTATTTTGTCACTCAACATACAATCGAATAAAAATACTTTAAATATTTTCATATATTTTATTTTTATATTGTTGAGTGTGCGATTATCAAATTTGTATGAACATACATATTATTAAATTAGAAAGTTAATTCCTGGGTAAGGTACCAATCTCACTCAGGACTTTCTAATAGAGCTTTCTACTACACTAAGGCCTGCTGAGGGTAGGCAGGGGGTTGATGGGTTCACCGCATTAAGTGGGCTGCACGCTAATGATTTCACTATATTAGATGAGCTACCTGGCGTGAGTTCAGTTTACTTGGTAATAGGGAGCAGGATGAATGTGGTGTTCAGTCTTCAAAAGTGAGACGATGAGAACCATAGAAGCCAACGATAATGATTTTCATCCCACACCAAGTCGGGTTAATGAGGCTACACAGCGAAAGGACAGAGACTACTATCTCAGCAGCGGTGGAACCTGTTAAGAGTTTTCACCACCCTCCCTTTAATTGCTTACAGGAAGATCTCTGAGAGCTCTGCAGGGATACTCCAAGTTGCTAGGCACTTGATTCTTATCTCGGATGCATCTCGGAAACAGAGACAGGTGGAATGGAGGCGAGGTGCTTTTTGGAGTGTTTTAGTTCATGTTTTGCCACGTTATTGATTGCCACGACAACTCACTTCAGATACGTCTATGTCACGACGAATATTGATGGTTTGATTTTAGTATTATACAGTGAATATATTTTATTTAATTTTGAGATTTCTCATTTTCTACTATGAAAATATAATAAAAAAAAAGAATTATAGATTCACCTTCATAGTAGATTTATAATACAAAAACACATCTCTGTCAAACAACAATCGATTATGGAAATATTGATAAAATTAAATATTAAAATAAGTATTTTAATCTATAAGCTATTTATGCTGAAATAGCATTTAAGAAAACCTCGCATTTATCCATTTTTTCTCTCTCATACATATAAAATTATAAACAAAATTAAAATTATTTCATTTTTTGTAAATTATTTTTGTATAAATTCCAAATGTTTCGTATTTATCAATAATAGCATAGTTTTTAGCAGTTATTCATATTTTGATTTATTCTGATCTTTCTAAGTCAATAGAAATTAAACGTTGAAGCTAATCAAATTTTATTTTAAGAAATTTATTTGATTAAGCGAGATTCATTGAAGATAACATTTCAAGATTCTAATAAAACCCCAAGAGTAATTTTTTAAGGAATAGAGGGAATGATAAATTAATAAATGCACTTTAATAAATTTAATAACTGAAAAAAGTGAAACCCCATTAGGAGAAATACAAAATGAGTGAAAAGTGAAAATATATTTAGATACGAATATATACAAGAACCATCCCAGTTCCAAGAAGCTGTTCGTCCCATCCCTGATCAGGAAGATGTATCTCTGTCGTAAATGCAGGCTAGTGGCCAGACCTCCCTTATGGAGCTCTGACTTAGGGATCTCTGCAGGAGCCTTTACTTGTAAGTGGGAGATACACTGAGGAAACAATGCCAAGCCACCTCGACCTCCTCGCGACCCTCAGGGGCGGCCTCGACCTCGCCCACAATGCTGTCAAAGGGAGGGATGAACTGTGGTCCTGATCTATTCATAGTAGGAGACGATCTTGGCGATTCTGGCGTGGGTCTTCCTGCTAGGGTCTGGTGCAGTGGGAGCACTCCATTTTCCTATATTCGAATTTAAGTTTTAATGTTTAAATCTTAATTAATTAAAATAGGGCAGCTGTTTAAACGATAATTAAACCCTTAATTTAAACTATTAAACGATCAAATATTTTAAACTTACAAAATCTCCAGACTTTTTTGCCTTCGAGCTTTTTAGGAAATGTTAAGCTAGAAGGGCCATCTTAAGGTCATTATGTAGCCCTTCGAAAACTAGGAGGAACTTGGGTGCTCGGGGCACACAGCACACGCCCTGGCGGAGTTGCGCTCGATTTTCATTTTCCCTAAAATTAAAAAATATATAAATATATTTAATTGATTAATTGATGATCCCCCAATGGTAATTGGTAAATAAACTAACCCATTCAGACCTCCTTGAGGCTCAGGTGCTTCAGAGCATCGACCAAGGAAGGAGTAAATGCCTAGGTGATCGACCCCATGTCACAATTAGGGGTAAGAAATAATAGTCAGTGGGGGTGCCTGGAAGGTCTTTCCAGGGGAGTGGCTCAGGAAGATCTGCTTGATCTGTATAAGATTTACTCCTAAGGCTACTAAGTTAAACTTCTCTAGATTAGAGGAAATCTCTAAATGAAATCGTAATAGCACCAGGGGAAATCCGTGAGGGTGTAAGCGTCGCTGGCCGAGGGGGGCTCTAATGAACATCTCCAGGAGGTCTTTATCAGCTGGCCTTTTGCTTGGCTTTTTAAAGATCTGTTGGTCATTAGGTTATTAGTTGAGTGACCGTTAGGGATTTGTCCGTTAATTCTTAGGTTGTTTTATTTTCTCTAGTAATTCGTTAAGTTATCGATGCAAGTCTGGAGACAGGCAGCCCACTGATGAAATACAAGACGAAGAATCTGCACATTCTTGGCCTTTTCCCTCTGAGGGCGTCCGCTCCATTTGGTCTGTCGAGAGTGGAAATGTCTCGTCTTTGAAGTTTCGCAATAGAGCCGTTGGGGTTCTATCCAATAAGTCGTCTGGGAGGCCCCCACCTCCGACCTCGGTCGCGTCTTCACTATTAGGTACTGCTCCCTTTATTCTCAAGGTCTCCTCCCTCGTCTCGTCATTTGCCATCTCTTTTCGATATGTGGCAGCTCTATCGAAGGTGAGCTTGCGCACCGAGAGTCTTAGTTGAATAGCACTGTCCACCATCTCCTAGTAGTGGGTGATTACAGCTTGGCCAAAGAAGGTGGCAGCAATATCTTGAATCTCTCTGGGGGATCTCTTGAAGGTCGACATGCTGTCCAGCAGGCATCGAGCCTGGTCTCGAAGATGGCCACCTCTGGCAATGGTGATGGCTCTATTTGGGCCCGGAGGGTGGGCGGCAGCAGGTGGGGCTCGAGCTCCACCGATGGGGAGGACAGGAAGGGTATGATCCTATGGGAGACTTGGTTATCTGGGCTCAGCATCTTTTAATGTGGCAGCGATATTGATAATAATAATTAAGGGTATATATATGAGAATAAAATTTAATCAAATCAGGCTTTAAAAGTTGGTTGCTTTTCGATTTGTGAAGACCCCCCTATATATATATATATATAAATATATATTAGTACTTTAATCATTTTACATAAAGCAACCAACTTTTCTATAATAATAAAAATATAGTATTTATTTCTAATTCAAATTCAACTTAATTCAAAAAAATACTCTTGGGGTTTTATCAAATATTCATTTATTTAAATTTCAATGAATGATAAAATATTGGTTTTCTTAAATTTATTATTTATTTAAGTAGTAAATAGAGTTCCTAAGAAGGATTCACTTATATTTCTAATATCAATAATTATAAAGTGAGTATTGATAGTGGTTTAAGTCACCACCTGAGGTTTGTATCCATTTTATATTTAATTATTAATTCAAGACATAAGTTACTTTGAAATATTAATAAAGATAAAATTTCTTATTTTTCAAGATTTATGATTATTACCTTGTACAAGGAATAAATTTAATAATTTAAATGAGATTAAGCTTGCGACTTTGAAGTATTAAGATTTTCAAATAGAGTTAATTGAAAGAATAATTAAGTAATATAATTTAAATGAATATGCAAGAATACAAAGAACTATTTCTAAATAAAAGCAATATATTTGTAATACTTAATAGAGCATTCGTGTCAAGATATTTTAAAACGTTAGAAAAATCGATTTGAAGTCAAATGTCAATAAGTAGTTCATATTGATGGAAACATATAAAGAACCAAATATAATTTATAAATTTTTATAATACAATTAAAACTAGTTCCTCTGCTCATTCTAAAAAATTTAGCACTGACTGTTATTTCCTAAAAATAAGCATACTTAAATATCATAAAACTGTTTAAAGGGGAAGGCTTTATTGTAAATATTTATTATAAGCTAAATTTTTGTGTAGAAAAAGAAACATCCTTTTACGGTTAAATTCATTGTAAAAATTTACTTGAAGCTATTTATTGATAGATTATTATAAGTGAATAAGAGATCTTATTTTATGATTAGATTTTCTTGTAATAAAAATAAGTAAATCTTTATTTAAATTAAGTAAAATAACATAAAGTGCCATTTATATTAGCATTTTAATTGACTTTGCTTTACACATATAAATAAATATCACTAAGGAATTTATCATTCCGCCATTATATTAAAAAAATCCCAACACTTATTAGATAAACTAAGTTTTGAAAATTTTCTTTTAAACCTAAAAGCAAACATCTAATAAATCATTTATTTCCATTTAATTTTTCTTCTGCGTTTGGTAAGGGAAAATCGTATAAACCGATGCCAATTATGATATTTTTTTGGCAAAAAATCATAAAAATTAATAAATTTCGAAAATTCATTGCAAATATTTTTAAATTCTGAGTTTGATCTACCGAGGAAATCCTTGATTTTGATCATCAATAACGGGTATAGGGAGGGAAGGATGTTTTCTTTTCCTGTGCAGACTCTCTAACATATGAAAAACTGAAATGAGTAGCATCAAATCTTCTCGGGCCTCGTTCATGGTCATACCTTATCCAAAACAGGTGTTTTGATGGTGTAATCGTGATCAGCGCCCCGTTAAAAACAATAAATAGTCTTGATTCGAAAAGTATTGGAGATCAGTTTAAACTTTTTCGAAAATCACAAAAAGAACCTCTAAATCTATTAAATTATTTATCTTCTTGTTAAAGATTGCGCTTATCCCTTAGTCTTTCCATTTTATCTAGCTAGCACTATAAACAGTATAATCATAAATACGAAATTAGTTCGAAATAACTTATAATCAACAAATATTAAATTTATTACATTTTAGCTATTCATCAAAGTCTATATAAATTTTGCTATAAAACATCATATGCAAAAATATTGATTTATTGATATATTTTCATGCATTATGTATTAATGCATAATAATAAATGGCAACTTCAGCTATAGCTATGAAAGATAAATCTTTTTATTCATTATATTTAAGATATGATTTAAAAATTCCTTTAAATATTATAAATAATTTATAATATTTTATGATTCAATAATTTGTCAATGAAATCAATTGTTTTTATAAATATTTTAGTACAATTAAATTTTCAGCATTTACCTAATACTGATAATTATTCATCAAGTAGTGATTATTTAACTATTAATAACTGTTAAATATAACGACTAACTCAACTAGCCAATGCTTTATTTTGAAATTACATAATTTATCCCCTTCATTTCCTTGAGGATCTTATTCTTCTCACCCTGTTCTTTATGAAATTTAATAGTATGATTCTGAATATGATGTCATATTCTCTCATTTAAACGCCTTTCATTGATTAACATCAACAGTTGTTTTGATTTCTTCAAAACTTGCTGTAATTCATACTTCCGCATCTAAATTAAAATTAGCGGTGATGAATTGAATTTATATTTTTTAATATTCTTTTTCTGAAGCAGTTATATTTCAAATATGATGGTTCGAACCATTTTTATTAGAATGCAATTATTATTGAAATATCATATCAACTTAATGACTGCATAGCTGTTCCTTATAAATACACTAATATAAATTTTTTAAAAAGTTTTATTCTTGCTTATCTATCGTGTAAAGTTATTTTAGTTTTATGCATTTCCTTGATATACTGCTATGTGATTTTTATTATTTTAATTGACAAATTATTTTACTTCATTAATTGTCTACTGAGCATTTCTATTATTTAACTCTGTAATCCTAATTAATTTCATCGTCTTTAACTCATTATTGCTTTAATTACATAATGGAATTATTGAAATATGCTATAAACTATTACCTAATGACTCGCTCTATTTCCTTGATTTTTTATATTAAACTTATAATTGTAAATGAAATTTATGTAATCTTTTTGCTGCTTTTTTCTCAAATCGCATTTTCTCATTCTTTTCCCGCTTTTACAATCAAAACCCCAAAACCCCTTAGTGAGGTTTATAAGTGCTTTGATTTGTAGGGTATAGTTGGGGTCTTATTGGGGTTCGTAGAGAAAATGCAGGTTTTATGTTAATTTTAAGTATATTTAATGATTATTACTCGATTTAACTCAAACAAATTTTATCTGCTTGTCTTTATTGTATCTCTTGAATCTTGCTCTCTGTAGTGGTTCAAGTAAATCATCTAAGGATTATCTTGGATATGATGGTGCTCTTACAATTATCATGTCTACAATCTGTTTGATTTCTTTGCAGATATCGTCCTGCTTTATATGCTTAATGGCTAAACTTATTGATTATTTCTCTTAATTGGTACCATAGTAAGACATGCATTCCATGTCACTCTCTAAAATTATAGCAGCTACTGCCCATACATCCACTAAACTGATCCATTCGTCCACTTCTCTCTTATTGGGAAGTAGCCAGGAGTGCCAAGAACCTTTGCTAAAGTTACTATCTCTTATCTCATGGCTCTATTGAAATCAATAACTACGACTTCTAAAGGACAGAGGTTCAGCATAACATTTTTAGGTTTCAAATCTCTATGAACATATCCAAGTTCATGCAACTCCTTGACACCCTTTATCATATCTGATAGTATATCATTCAAATCATTTGGGTATCTGTTATGATATAAATATTCTCTCAGAGTCATTTCATATTTCTTAAGTCTTAGTCCGATAAAACCATAGCTTAAAATAACACCATCTAGTTTAAGCAATTTCTTGCAATCTTTTCTCTAGGCCTCTCTAAGAATCATATATTCGTTAGCAAATTCATTCTAGTATTGCTCGTTCTTAAGGAGATAGCTGAAAGGGTAACACCTTGTAGGCATACTCATCAACCACTATAAGCTTTGCTTTGTTAGGAACACTTATATGTAAATAATTCTCAATACAATTACTTAGATTAATTGCATTCAATGCAGGAATATTCATTGCTTTTGCTTAGAAGCAGGCTAGAATTGTATTGCCTGCAGGTTAGTTCATCGATTCTTATCTTTTCTGTCTCTTGAGTTTTTCCTGTAACTCTCTTTAAGACTCGATAGTATTTGATTTTCTTTTAGCTGGCACAAGTTTTTATGTCTCTTTATCTTAAATCAAGAACTCACTGAGGTGATGCTTTTGCATGTGCTTCTTAACTTTTGCAGAGTGAGTATAAGACTTCATACAAGTTGTACACTAGTACCTTCCATCCACTTTTTCAGGCTTGAAATATATCTTGGCTTTGCCAGAGTGCACCTTTTTAAGGTGTCTCTTCAAGCTTTGTTCAGTTGAGAAAAAATTCTAGCAGTCTTCACATTAAAATTTTTTTATCTTTTCAATAGGGAGCTGTTCTTTTAGGTCTTCAACATATTCAATTTAAGTTTAAACCCCTATCTCTGCGCTCTCCCTCTGGTTTAATACTTCTATGATAAAAACATCTGCTTCAAATTCAAGAGTTCTTAGCTCTACCTCCCTCTCAACATAAATGATTTCAGGCTTTTTAGTGGAGGCAAAGTTGAGCATTGATTGACCTGCTCCTAAAAGTGCCGCTCTACGATTTAAGTTGACCGCCATGTTTAAATTCAAATTTAAATTTCTATTATAAAGCTCTTAAAACCTCTATAGCTATATCTGGACTATATAGGAGTTGCAACAGCATTAATGATGGTTTGATCTAAGCTCTAAGACTTCATATTTATACTCAGTTTATAAGTATAATTTTCCTAATTTTACTCTTAATAATTTTGATTATGGTACCAACTCAGATAAAGTTCAGGTTGGTACTGGTACCAATTAAGTTTTAAACCGGATTGGAACTTTTCCATTAAAACTTCACTGGATTAAAACTAGGTACTAATTAAGTTTTGGTACTATTAAATTGGTACCAATTAAACTTAAACGGATTTAGTACCAGTACTAATTAAATACAAATTTAGCACTAATTTAATGGAACTAAATTGATAAAAATGGAGCTCCTTCTCTGAAGTTTTTTACAGCTTCTGCCAGCTTTCTCCATGTATCCTTACCAGGTTGACCTCCTATAAGATGCCCATATTTAATACTAAGATTTTTAACAGTAGGATCCAGAACTCTATATATTAAAATTTGAAATTCAATAACAAGAGAGGGAACAAGTATGGAATCTATAAGTACTGCAATGAAGAGGGTTGAAGCTTAAGAAATGATCTCAAGATTTAGAAGCAAGGAAGATCTCGATCGATACCTCACTTAGCATGGTAAGCATGTGACATATACTTAATCATATGCTATAGTGGGTTTATTCCTTCAACGATGGAAGGTCC
>ARYC01002241.1:0-20536 GCA_000711775.1 Oxytricha trifallax
GAAGTTGTCTAGTATATTATTGCTATAAGTTCCCTGAGTTAAGCTCAAAACGAAGATTAATTGAAACGGTTTCTCACGGGGATGAGAGAAATATTCAACAATTAGTGGGACTTTCTTAATTAAAGCTAGTATATTAGCTTTTTAAAGAGGCTCGCTTTGCTACTTACCACGAATAACAGTATATGGGTTAGAAAATTGGAAGACATCTTGAAGATGGCTTAAGACATTTGTTTCCTAATGGTAGAAAAAAAGCATGAAGATTGCAATAAGGTCATAGACGATCTTTTGCTTGGAAACTCTTGAAACCTCGATTAGATAATCTCTCTTTCCAAGTCTGCCAATTAATTTACAAAAGAGCAAAAGCAGTAAGCACTAAAACAATTGTTGGAGAGGAATGGTGAAGATCAATAAGTGTTAAAACTTGCAAACTCAGGTTGTAAGACTGCCTTTAAAATCTCTGATTTCTAGAAATAATTTGAAAAATACCTCTAATTTAAATTACTTCCTCTGCAAACGCTTTGCCTAAATTATATTCTTGAGTCTTCCAACGATCGACTTTTTATCATTCTCGGAATGGGAAATGGTAAAACCTTGCTAGCTACTTGCTCAGCTATCTATTTAGCTATGAAACATGAGAGTCCTGTCTTCATCATAGGCAAGAATGATCATCTTATACAAAGGGATGAACGGTAATTTGAGACGCTGATTTAACATTTCAACTTAAGAGTAAATGAAAACGAGTACGAGAGCAAAAGTGGATTGTATTACCTCACTCAAAAGATTTTGAAATTTTTGTGAAGATCCACAATTTCAAAATCTACTGACCTAGTCTTCCATTGTAATTGATGAGCATGATTGGATTCTATTTGATGGAGCTGTATCTTCTATGTTAAGCCTTATAAAGCATGCACTTAAAGCAAAACAACTGATAGCTATGACAGGATCCAGACTAAGAATGAAAGAAAAGTAAATAATAGAGACATTTTTTAAAGCAGAGGAAATCCATTTTCCAGTGATAAGCTCAATTAATGGTAATAAGAAGCAGCACTTGATAGATAAAGTAGTGGTAAGCAGCGTTTAAGATTACTTTAAAAAGCTTGATAGCATTATTCAAAAGCATTCAAGCCTAGTCCCTATCATAATTGTCGCTGGCTCTTCATACTAGATGCTTGAGAAGTGGTTAAAGAAGTAAAATATCCTTTGTTTCAGGGAAAATTTAACGAGGCTGTAGAATTGAAGCTACCTTGGAAAGCGGCCTATGCACAAGAGATAAGCATGGAAAATATGGCGTCTTCATGTTAACTGAGACATAAGGCCGAGGTACTGATATTAAAACTTCTTAAGAAATTGAGAAGAATGGTGGGCTTTACTTGATTATGGCGGACATTTTTCATCGAAGAGTTTAAATCAAATAGTGGTAGAGTTGGGAGACTCGATAACAAGGATAGTGGCACTACCTGGTCTACAGCCAAGGAAATACGAGTACCATAGAATAACTTGTAAGACTAAAACAAGAATAAAAAGACAACGAAAACCACTTTAAACTTCTTAAGCTTTATCAAGGCTTATCCCAAGAAAATTACAACTAAGTTTAGATTGAAACATAGATGGACTCGCATTCACAAATGAAATAAAATCAGGTTGAAACATCTAAACATATTAATTAATCGAACAAGGAATAAAAGGCAAGATATTCTGTTCCAACGACTCCTATTGACATTGCCATAAAAGATCACTGCGATTAAAAAGAAAAGAACCATTAACAGCCGCAGAAATAAAATGTTGAAGCTTTGCATTCTGTAAGAAGGCTATTTAACTTAAACGAGGAGGAAAAGCAAAACATTTAAAGTATAGATGAGCTACCTACTCAAATTTTCTAAAATTTTGAGATCAAACCTTTTGATTCTTCGTTGTTTCCTTCTTTTGATGAGACAAGATTGTTCCTAGAGCTAGTATGAGCATGAACCATAAGAGGATAACAGCATCTGATAAAAAATTGATTCTGGGTAAACGGTCGCTGAGAGAGGGTGAGAATTCTTATAATGATTAACCTAATGAACTTGAGATAAGTAGCGACTCTGAAACTTAAAAATCCAAGCTTGACACTGAAATATGGTCTCCAAATCAAAGCCATCAAATATTGAAAGATGAGTCCTAGAGTTTCAAGTTGCAGATTAATTCTCTTGATCAGTAAAAACCGCTGATCATAATGATTCCTTGTTGAGTTAAAATTAGAGTTTATGATCAATGCTTATTCACAATCAGCATTGAAATTTGATTATTTTGGAAAATATTTAATATAAGTTAAGTTCTTATTCATTAATCAAACCTCAAGTTTAATCTCAGAGCATTCTGGAACTCATATTTTAGCTGTTGGCTAAGGGATTACCATCCTCATCGATGACCCCAGCTCCCATTAATTGCATGACTAGGCTCTTATACTGTCCTAGGTCCTGAAGCTCATTGTTCATCTGGTCAAAATCATTTCGCATTCTTTTATTAACTTCCAGATATCTTTATATGCTTTCCCTCAAATTTTGCTCCTCCTGCTTAACTTCTTCGATTTCTTTTGCCCTTCTTTTTCTTGATGCTGTTGGCTTCATTAAGTAGGCAGATCTCCCTTTGTGAACTAATAATTTGTGTTAAGGAAATATGATTTACCACTGAAGCTCAATGATTCTTCAAGAGCCTTGGCAAATTCAGGTCTCATTGGAACTAGTAATCCTTAGGTTTGATCTTACTTTGCTCTTCTATTCCTCTTAGCATCAGTTACTTTCTAATTTATCCCATCCTTGTCTAGTGATATTAATATATCACATATCCAGCGTTTATCCAAATGGAGCCAATCGCTCTAATCGGGTAAGTAACTCATAATGGATGGCTTTGACGAAGCATATTCAAGGAAGTGTTCAACTGTCAAACCTTCAATCTGTGGTACGGCAGCGACAATCACATCTGCTCTCTTCAAATGCTAATTGTTTGTTATAAAAATATTAGTTAACTCTTTTTCTCCATTGAGTATGGACCGAAAAAATTATACGTTCGTGCATTGAAGCTTGGGAAGATAAGCACCACACTCCTGTACTAATTAGTCGTAGAGCTCTTTCTTATTTCCAATCTTTTCTCTTAGCTAATGAACATTTACTAACGAGTTCATTGTTATGGTGATTGTGTCCCTATTTAATAATAAATTTATAAGATAGTTACATTAATGTTGGAGAAATATTGTTTCAGATATAATTCTTGAAAGATGAAAGAAATCATCTTTGCCATGAAAGAAATGATTTTTCCACAAAATTATTTATTTATATAATAATCATTTTATGTTTAAAACTTTTAATTAATTATTAAAGTTAAATCCTACTGAATATGGAGAAGCTTAGATAAAGTGATCTTCGATCATATCTTGGAGGTCATGATAATTTAAGACAGTCTGATGAAGATCTAGATATTAGTCATGGAAATCCCCCAGTCACAATCGATTATAAACTTACATACTGCTCTTTTATTAATTTCTATGATAATGAGCTGGAGGAATTAAGCTGCTTAAATCTTGATTCTCAAATTTTAAACTCCCTTGAGATGGGTTAGTTAGACATTGTTAAAACGAAAAAATGCAGCTTTCAGGTATACGACCCTAGATCTGAGATTTAAGAATCAACATCGAACCTGAGTGATAACCAGACTTTGAATCAGGATATTCTTGAAGAAATAACTAATGGTATTGGTGATCTCTGGAAGAAATTTCCAGCTGTGGCTTAGATTTAAGAATTTATTATAATAGCAGGGAATGGCCTTAACATCAAAATTTCTTCTTTAATTAAACGATTTATTAAAAGCGACGGCAAAATGATTTCATAAATGAACAGTCAAGCCTATGATGATACTGATGAATTTAAGAAGTTTTTTCCAATCAAGTGGAGAAAGATGAAATAAAAGTTTTCAAAATGGTCTAATGTGGAAAAAGCTAGTTTATTTCTGTAAAGTAACAGTCTCACACTTAATGCTCTAAAGAAGTAATATTCATTGTCAACTCACTAGGTAAGGACTATCAAAAATCTAAGCCAACTTAAGAATGAGTTAATCTAATCTCCTTATTAAAAAAAATGTTTGGATTGAGCAATAAGCCCAAAAATTTATTTTGAAATTTATCAAACAAAACAACTAGTTGATCAAACCATCAGTAGTGCAGACCTATCTCTAAACATAAACAGGAGTTAGTGTTTCTACTCAGTAAATTAGGAAATTTTTAAGAAAAGCTCTGAATATGCTACCAAAAAAGGTATCTTATATTAGCTAGAGGTCAATTGCATGCGATAGCATCAAACAAAGGGCTCAAGCTGCAATTCATTATGTACGACTACTTAGTGAGGGTAAAGTACTTATAAACATAGATGAAAGTTCAGTTCAGTTCAGCAGATTAAATGAAAAGGCTTGGGCTCCTAAATATCAGTAATTATTCTGCGCTGATTCTAAGCGTTACCAACAGATAGGTCTCATTGCAGCCCTTTCTAGTGATGAAAGAGTTTATTTCTAACTCTTTAAAGGAAAAAACAATAGTATTGGAGTTTACTACTTTATTCTTTAACTGATAAGTGTACTTGAAAAGCATAATCCTAGTTGGCGTGATAACCATGTACTCATGCTTGACAATGCCTCTTATCATAGAAGCAGCTATCTTAGGGAAAAACTAAGTATGCTGAAAGTATCAACCTTTTTTTTGGGCCCTTACTAATTTGATCTTGCTCCAATTGAGAAATTATTCGCATTCATTAAAAAAGGTAACTTATAAAAAAACTCTGCAAGCCATAGATGAAATCTGGAGCCAAGACTTATAATAAATAAATTAAAGAGAAAATTTGATTCATAAACAGTTAAAAGAGCTTACTTAAATAATTATGGAAAAGAATTACGATTGGTGTGAAAAGCTATTCTATAGCAGATTTCCATTCGTTTTCGATTATCTATGCAGCAAAGTTTGATCCAAAATCGAAAGTTGGTTGCAATGAGAAAAAACCTTCTTGAAATTGCAGATTAGCTCATGCTTAGATTGAAGTAATCACTAAAATTATTGTCAAAAGAATTCACTCCCTTATTAATTGTGTTGTGAAAATAATAAGGAATGTGATATCAAGTTGTAGCTTATTGCCCCTTAGGACTTTTGTTTAAAAGGCTATCATAAATAATTGGTATACTTACGAAAGTTCCTTAGATGTAGAAGAGGTATATTCCAGAGTAAATGGCAAAGAGATTTTCAATGAAGATATTAAACTTTTTCACTGTTCACGGCATCCGGTTCATCAATACTTTTCATTACGTTTAGGAAAGTTTGACTTAATTCTCATGAAAAATCTCAGAAACACAAATGTAATGTCAACGAAATTTAATCTGCACTGTGTTTTAAAGGGAACTTAAATCCTAGAGATAATTATCAAATTTTTGTTGGGAAAGCTAAAATTGCCGATATATTCAAGTTAAGATTCTGTGCAATAAACTTGCTCTTCATTTTGAAAAATAGTAGAGTTCCGGAGGTATCGGTGGTATCGAAGGTATCGGAGGTATCGCAGGTATCGGAGGTATCGGTGGTATCGGAGGGATCGGAGGTATCTCAGGTATCGGAGGTATCGGAGGGATCGCAGGTATTGCAGGTATCGGAGGTATCGGAGGGATCGCAGGTATCGGAGGGATAATAGAGAGAAATTGGCGATGGCGAAATACCATGTTTAGATGGTGAAAGTTAAATTACAGGTATTAGCATCCTCAGCTAAGATATTAATTATGCCAGAGAATACCTTTAAAATTTTATGGAAGCAATCCAAGCTTTGGTTAAAGCGAAATCATTAGAGAGCTCAAATAACTCTACTGCCCTAACATTAAAGCCTCCTATGAAGTTCTTAAACACAATCAATTTTGTAGTAAACTGCCATCTCAAACTAATGACTGTCAATGGATTTAGCATTGAATTAGTTATGATAAAAAGATAGTAACAACTTTCTTTTAATCTAAAAAAAGTAGTACTTCTTTTGCAGAAATATTGTGATTTCTACAACACTTGAATCATTACAATTGATGTCAAGAAAATTTATATCGAGCTGCATCTAGATAATATATGACTATCCTTTAACAATGGAGTTGTTGACGCAACTTTAATGATTTACATTAGCTAATAAATCCATTGGACTTGTTAGTTAATGATATGAGAAAACTTCCAGAGAGCAAACAGTAAATATCCGTAAATCAATGTGAATGAACGAAGTTTTTTCAAGAACTCATCCCAATTTAAATTTTAAATTGAGTCCAAAAGTCGCAAAATTCCAAAAATCAATCTGGACTGAGATGTTTTTAATCCAAAATTGCAAAAATAAACATAATCTTAAGTGTTTAAACCAACAAGATCAAGGGAGAAAGCTAATTAGTTAATATCTCTACTTTGAAATTAAGATATATCCTAAGATACATTGTTTCTAGAATGCCTAGCAATTAAACTTGATTGTGCTGCTTCAAAAGTATAATATAAACACCTCCAGTCTTTTGATCCTAAGAATTCTTAATAAATTAAAAAAAATCAAGATAGAATAATTAAGCCGAAAACACTCATTCCCTACAACAAACCATCAACTACATAAACAATTTTCATAAAAAATTAAAGAAAAATAGATTGAATGCTTTGATAAAAAATTTGTCAAACTGGGAGGACCCCTTTGATTAAAAATTTATTTTAATGGGTTGATGAGGAAGAGTATAAATTTAGTTTCTAGACTAAATGACAAATAAGAAAATAAAATTTTTAAATGTAATCTCTCCTTCAAATAATTAAGAAAGACGATAATGAAAAAAAGAAACAATCTCTCAATTCAGCAAATATTTTTTGTCTCTACTGCCATGTTACTAAAAACTTCAAGAACTCATTTTTAATATACAAAAATAAAACAAGACACAATGAATGACACCATTCAATACCTAATAATGAAGCTAATACAAAAATCAAAGAAAATTTTAACAATAAATCATTTCTGATATTAAACTCAAATTTAAACTTCAGAGACTTTGACTTTATTACAGATTATGAGCTTGACATTTACTATTAGAAATGCAATCAATAATTTTCAAAAGATTTTATCAACAGGATTACCTCAGAAAGAGGTGCTAACAAAGCTTTAATTGTTGCAGAAGATTTAAGAGAACAGGAAGATGTCCAGAATTAAATATAATGTGAAGAAATGAATTAAATTTCTCAATAAAACTTCTAAAATGCTTAATAAATTCCAAATCACGATGAAATATTCAATATAAAAGAGGAAGAGATAACTCTAGAAATGGCTCAAAAATATTCTAATCAAAAATATGAAAAATATCTTAACGATTTCAAGTCAGATCCATTCATTCTTAAATTCAATAATTGCCATGAAATCTTCGTATTAAAAAAATAATTACTTCCTGGAGATATGTATGACCCATTTTTGAAAGTTGCAGATGATAAAAATATAATAAAAGATAATAAATAATAATTCAAATTCCCAATCATCGTCAATGACTTGAGGCTTAAACCAGAATATTATATATGCATGTAAAAAGCCCTATCCTTCAATTCTGCATGCAAAGTTACATAAGGCTACTTAAATATTAAGCTAGAAAAAGAGGACATAACATTTGAACAATCATCTATTCACTTTCAAGTATTCAAGAAAAATTTAAATTAAATTAATTAAGAATCAAAATAAAATGATTATAAAATGCAAGTTCCTTAATTAACAACAAATCAATAAAATGCTTTGAATGTCATTCAAAAGTTAACAAACAAAAAGTCAATACCTATAGTTGCAGATGTCACGCATTTTGAGATCTGGAGAGAAATTTCAAGGACATAGCTTAAATTTGGGGGCAAGTTATTTGATGTTATCATTACTGATCCACCATGGGATAATTTTGATATTAATGCTAAGAAAGGATTTAAACCATCATACCATTTACTGACAGATAAACAGATATTTTAGATTCCTTTCAATCTTCTCCAAAAAGATGGGTTTGTTATAATGTGGGTTGGAAATGCAAAATAAGAAATGGCTTTTAGCATGATGAAAAAGCTTGGCTACTCGTAAGATTTTATTCCTATTTAATAATTATTGTTTAGATTTATTTATGAATTTATTTGGACAAAAACAACAATGGATGGACAAGTGAGATCAGGAAATGGATATGCTACCAGGCATGCATTTGAAAAAGCCATCATCTTTGGTATTGGCAACTACTAAATTAGAAAAGATGGATTCAAGGTGCCCAACGTTGTTGCAGCCCCAATAAGGAATGCTTCATAAAAACCTGATGAACAATATGCCCTAGCTGAAAGTTTGTGTCCTGGGGGATTCATGCTCGAGATCTTCGCTCGCAATCACAATCTAAAAGATGGAGTGGTTTCTATTGGCAATTAAATTTGAATGTCTTTAATGTAATAAATGTTAACTAACTTTCTGAAATTACATTCATATTGATTATATTTACTCTACTCTCGAAAATTCTACCTTAATATTAATGGTATATCTTTTTTTATATATTTTTTTAGAAATATGAAGAAAGAAATAATAAACTAAATGGATATATGTGAATAAATATAAATGTATATTAACTTAAAGTTATCAAAATTTTATTTGTAAATAGCGTATTTATTAATTATTTATTTTAAGAGATGTATAAATAATTTAGTAATTTAACAATAATAATAATAACTTTTTATTTAATTGCATGAATAATTCAAATCCTGAAAAGAGAGTATCTCACATTAAATGATTCAGTCTCCTTAGAAAATTATTTACCCTATTATTAATTCTGTAAGACTTAATTTGCCAAAGAAAATCAGTAATGTATCTCCACTATGGAGAATATAAACATGAAAAGTTAGCTCATAAGCAAAGAATGAATTATGAAATTTACATTGCAAAAATTTAATCATATCATTGTTTAAGCTTCAATTTTCAAGTAACTCTGGAGCCATTCGTATGCCTTTCATTTTACAGTAACTTTACTGTTATCTCTGCATAGAATATAAGCTGTTTATTCATAATAAGGCACAAAGCAATTTGATTTCATTGATGTGGAGTGTCATAATACTAGATAAACTAAATAAAATATTTAATTTTACAATAGAGCGATTAAATTTTGCTTTGAGGCTTCAAATTTCAGTTTTCACAGTGATCATTCCACACATCTACACAGCAATAGTTGTCATCAAGTTTATTATAACAGCTACCTAAGAAAGAATATGTTTAATTACTCCACTCGTAGTTAGTTAATTTAAATTTTTATTTTATTGATTTACCATTATAATGTATTGCTAGTCGTACAATCTGGCTGCTAATACAAGAGCATAAGTGCCACCATATCAAATTGATTCAAGTTTGTGGTTTAAAGTTACTCTTGTTTTTATTATCATATTTTTTACAGTACTACCTATGCTTAAATCTTTTGAAAATAAATTTAATTATTTTTATGTTAATCGAGGCTATATTATATTTACTATTAGAGAAATTACTTTTACTTTCTTGAGAATAATTAAATAAACAATAATAGTGATTAAATACTTATTTAAACGATAATTTTTTAAAAATAATTATGCAAGTGAAAAGTTTATAAGTGAATAAATTAAAATATAATAATTGAACAATGATTTTAATAGTTGTTATTAACAAATAAAAGGATGTAATTACATATTGAATTAATATAAGATAAGCGTACTAATTAAAATGAGTATATTTTAATAAGGCAATAATTATTGGGTAAAATTTTGAATATGTGATTAAAAAATATAAAATTAATTTAATATATATATAAAAGATTGTAAAAGTTAGTGAAAAAGAAAATCAAATGCAAAAACATGGCTATTTATAATTATTGAACTTCTTATAACATTTGATAATAATCTGCAATTTATAGCAACTAGAGCCTCGAAAATACGGTCATCTCAGTTGGAAAGATGGTTCAAACTATCTCAAGAGCCTCAAATGGAGTTGTCAACCTTGCTTTCAGATACTTCCAAGATGACTGCACAGATTTCAATGCTTGCTTGTGATGCTTATACCAGTGGATAAACCAAAGTCATTGCTGATCAATAGGACTAGAGGAAAATGGCTTAGCCACAGTAGAATTCTCTTAATGAATAGCTCTACACAGCAAAGGAATACCTTTAACGGCTCCCGTAATTTCTCTCAAATTTTTGTGGCTTCATCTCTCCATAGTAAACATTTCTTGAGGGCGTAAGCTTCACATGAGTATTGAAAGTGCATTTTTATTCAGGCTCAGCTTGGTTCCGAGTTGAGTTAGTAGCTTGAGTCTAGTGTCTTTCCGTTAGAAGATGTATGATAGTGAATGTCATCAACCATGCTCATGAATCCATTCGCATTCATTATTAATATTATAATATATATTTAAACTATTATTACAACTTCCTTATTCAACCACAAATCATACTTTTATATAAAAGAATAAAATTTGACCAAAAAAGGAGGTTGCTAAAATTTAATTAAAATGGGATTGTTATTATAAAAGCTATTCAATTCAGGTTCTTAATATTGTAATGCAATAGAAAATACTTGTTTTTTCAAGAGAAATACTAATTTATATTATCATTAATAATTAAGCAACGAAATCTTAATAACCGTTGTATTAATCTTTTATAATAATATCCCGATTAAAACAATATTATTAAAAACTTCTAATGTGACCACTGAGGTTTTAACCTACTCTGAAAATAAAGTTGGCATTCAGAGGCTAAATCTAATACCTTGAACCTAGTAAATGACTCGAAATACCTTTGAATCTGGAAACCAGCAGCTTCAGTGTAGATACGGAAGGATGGAATGTAATACTAATATTGACACATAATAACTACCTCAATTAAAGAAGTCATAATATCAAGTTGACCCAAGCGTAAATGTGATATGGGTTAACTAAAAAGTAATGTGGGTGCTCATAGTAATAAATGCAAGACAACACTTCTTTGAGTTGATGGGTGACTAGGAAAATTAGACTTTCAGGAGCAATTGCTGTATGGTTTATTGGAAGTGCAAAAGGTAGGCAAAATCTTTTGTGACAATAGATTTATAGAGAAAGTGGCAAAGACAAAATTGGAGAAGCGAAAAAAGTATTGAATCTACTAAGCATGAGAAAGCTTCCATTCTAACTAAGCAATGTTTTAGCCTTAGTGGATAGCGAAATTCAATAGTGAGCATTAGATGACTAGATAATACTAGGGCACGAATTGAAGATATGAGCGGGTCTTGAATGAGTTGTAGGGATGCTGTTGAAAACAGTCAGATTTATTTACAAGAAGTCTAACTTGGAAAAAAAAAACCTCCTGATTACAATACGAAATCGAAAAGGCTTCTCCTCTTCAACAAAGAAGAATTTCAGATATCTTATAGAGAGAATCTGCATTAGCTTTAGAGGAATCCTAAAAAGCATAAATGACTGCAATTTAGTTCTAATATCCATATCAAGTCATGAGCAAACTCATTTGAGAAAATAGCATAGGGTTGCTTAGAAAATAAAGATGTCTCATTATCTCTGCTCTTAGGATACTTATCTGATTCGGAGATTCCATCTCCCTGCGTCTTTTCAAGGAGTTTTGTGTAGTGCCCCTGCCAGATCTCCATTTTATCATATTTTTCGGGTATCTACGTTTGCAATACTTAATCTTAAGAATTGCCGAAGATTAAAAATTGTTTCCCAAAGTAGCAAAATCGTTGCTTTGTCGAGTGTGATCTCTGATTTAGCGGACGTGGAATAGTCGATTGTTGTGGCCAGGAAGTGGCAAGTAGCAATCAAGCTAAATGTAGACATCTAACTGGTCAAAGAAGAGATACTATAAGCTGTTAAGATGAAGGATTTCGAGCCATTGTAAAAGAGAGAAATAAAATGCTCAAACCGGGAGAGAAGATAAAATAACCGCTGAATAGAATGCTAGGTATTGCATTAGGCTTACAAAGATAAAATGCCTCCTTTACCTATCGTGATCTGGCGATCTCGAACCTCTTGAATGAGTGCTACAGTATTAATTACAAGAAGATGAAACTTTGACAAGGGGAGATACTGTTTTATTAAGATGCTCAAACGATTAAAGATGTATCATTTAGAAATATACATACAATTTAAAATGAGAAAATAATACAGAAAATCGAATAATAAATACTTCTTTATTTTGTAGAATCAATTATAAAACTAATCAAATTTTTTACTTTTATTTTATTTTTCTCATCCTATTTTTCAAATTCTTTGATATTAGCCTATAGTAAAATAATATCAAATTTGGAAGTATATTTACGAATAAAAATTAATTATCTTGATAATGACAATAAGAGAATGTTAAATAAATAAGAAAAGCACTTGGATTGAAGAAGGATTTGAAAGTTATGAGATTTCGAGGAAGAGAAAGGTGTCAAAAACCTAGATTGTTTTAGACTACCTAACAAGAAGTAATTCTATTAAGACTCGGAGTCATCCAAGAAACTTCAAGAAGAAAAAAAAGCATTAAATTAAAAGGGATAGTAGTTAGCTATTTTAAACAATTGTAAGAATCATTATTATGTGATTAGCTAGTTTGGCAAGTTCATAAAGAGTTCACTCAAAGCCTGGGCTTATGGATTATCTTGGATTCTATAAATCTTTAGCGTTGGAGGAAGAATGGATTCAAAATTATAAGTAAGCGAGAGAATTCAGGAACGTATTGTAAGCCATATCTAACTCCAGTGTAGATAGAGTATGTGAGAGCGATAAAGTTTTTGGGAAATGATAGCGGAAGGTTCTTAAGAAATGCCATAGGAATTTCTACAGTCTTATGATATTTAAGCTAACTATTTTTTGCTGGAGGCACATAGCTCTTGCCAAAAATCTCATCTCTTGGTAATTATGATGAAAAAATATAAATAAGATACTATTTGTTTGAAGCTCTCTAAGCAGTGATCCCAGTCTATTTGCTCAATTAAGCTTAAGTGTCATCAAAATTTTGCAAGAGAGCAGCCTTAAAAGGTGGTTTGACTAATGGAAGCAGCCGAATATCCTTGTGTGAAGAGTACCATAATGTTCCTGCAATAACCAAAAGCTAGTAATCATCTGTACTTATTGAGAATTAAGCTTTTGTTAAGTAATATCCGTTTCTCAAACCTGACACATCTAGTATTTACCACATGCAAGGTATTAATGAACTGAGAAAATTAATCAAGCGTAACTCTTTTATAATTACTTATTGCTGATTAATATTCAGTTTTTTATTATTAATAAAAAATTTATATTGTCAAACTTTATATAATATTACTGTAAGTAAAAAACATAAATTTAGACCTAGTTCGGTGATTTTATTTGATTTTTAAAAATATTATTATAACATTTCTAAGTTCTTTATTATTAATAATGATCAACTTAAATATTCGAATTTTCTTTAAATATAGTACTTCAATATAGAAATTAGTAATAAATTTATAATTATATGTTTTTTAATAAACTAAATAGTTCCATATAATTAAGAATATTTTATTTATATAATTTCAGTGTTATTTATTACATATCTCAAGTTTATACTCAACTAATTTGATTTTAAATAATAATTTATATAATTTTTCTTGTAATACTATAAGTATTCTAATAGTCTTTTTATTGTTTTATAATATGTTTCTCATTTTAATACCTGGCAAGTATATCACTTTAAAAGGTATAAATGAATTTCAATTCATTATAAAAAAGATGAATCAAGAATCAAAATATAAGATCAGAACTTTAACATGTTTTTGTTTTAAGTTTTAATAAAAAATAAACCTTTTTGTACATATTATCAAAGTAAAAGTTGAAATGCCCATTAATATGATATGAGAAGCTTCCATTGCCATTCGAAATCAAAGATTTGAATGTTTACAAATTCAAAATATTCAAAAGGGAGACATAACATCATGAAAAAAATAAATGCTGCCTTTTGCCAAATGATAGGCATATAACCTATGGGAAGGTCAAAGATTTATTAAAAAAGAATTAATCGATTTAATGCGGTGGAGTAGTTTAGCTCATCTTTAAAAATAAACAAAAAGCTTTTGGTCCAAAATATACTCAAGCAGTTGAGTTGGATAAATTAATAATTGGATTTTCCAGGAACAACCCATAATAAAATTATTTAAAAATTGTTGTATGAAGCACTAGAAACCATTTTGTTATAATAAAATATATGGATTATTCAGAATGCGAGTTTGAGAAAACAAATTGAATAAAATTAGATTTAAATGAAAAGGATTTTAAATACAATGGATAAAAATCACAACAATTGCTGCCTACACCTACTTATTGAAACTTGATCAACGTATCAGCTCTATCAATTCTATGACTTTACTTCTGTAAAGACTTAGCATAAACTCTATTTAGATTTTGAGGGGTGCCTTTAGTAAATCCTTAGTCATTTTTTGTGGAGAATTGTATTACTAAATATGCTTATGGAACATCGTTCTAATTCCTATATGAATTTTAGGCTTCATTATTGGAAGTCGAACGACTAGTCAATGGAGGTTAAGTATCTGCAGCTGCCCAGAAACTTAAGTCGACAGCAACGTTGTGAACGTCTATGAATGTAAGGTTGAGAAATATTCAATTTAGAAAAAGAACCATTTTAGTTCTGGAGAAAAGTTTAACCTCATCTGGTTAAAAAATACACTTGTTGATTATCTATCATTAAGATGCTTCATAATAAAGCTGCCTAAATGTTACAAGTTTTCTTAAAACACAATATACTCGGATTCCTTAAAGTGAGCAGTATAGGATTCATTGATACTTCAAATTTCATTTCTATAGACCTAGAGTTTAGTGGTAATAGAAGTCCTTGAATTTAATTCACAGTGCTATCGCATTATATTAAACTATATAAGCAAATGCTCTCTCTATCTCTTTAGCTAATTATTTTCTTTCTTTTAAGAGACTTTATCATTCTGATACATTTTTCAATCTTCATCAAGATTATATTGTTCTAAATAAATCGTGTAATTCATTTTTCGTGAAGCGAGCAAATTGACATACTTCTAAGTTCTTTCTTAACAAGACCACTTTTTAAAGCCTTCTATTTTTAAGATTTTCCTTTTTACTTATGTTTCTTAAATTTAGATGAATAGTAAATTAATTGATCAATTATTGATGAAATTTGAGAGTAATTGAAGGAAGAAGATACAATATAAAATGCAATGAGTTGATTTGAATTGCTTGTTATAAAATAAGAGGGCAAAGAACAAATCAATGAAATGAATTTAACTTGAATTATATAAAAGAGATGGAATTAGAATTTAGTTTTATATAGTAAACTTTCTTTAATTTATTGTTTGATTAAAGAAATAGATTAATAACCTAAAATCACTCCATGTATAATACATAAATCATGATATCCGTAAGTTGTAATAATATGCTTTGTTAGTTTTCTTTTGATGTTCTTGTTGATCACTTTAAACATAATCTCATCTTCTCCTTACTTGTACCATCATTTTTGTATTTTCTCTTAACGCCTTCATTTTATTTGCTATCTTCAATTTTTCACTCTATAATATTTGCATTTTTCATACTTTAAAGACTGTTACTGTCTTGTCAGTAATACGTAATTAGGGTACCGCATTGAAAAATGCTCTTAAATAATAGAAGAATTATAAAAATCATTTGCTATATCTTTTAATTAAAAAAAGTACAATTATGAAATATATCAATATTTAAAAGAATTCAGATTGATGGCAAATAAACCTAAATGGACTATATAAATGTAGGATGTTATTTAAATATTTAAAATTGATATTAATAAATTATTGAACTGTGGGATTTTATATATTTTATCTTCATAACTAAATAAATCACATTTAATTATAAATGTGAATAAGTCATTTATTAATAAATTTATTTCTTGGAACTTCTATTTGTCTCAAGAGACTACCTTGTTAAACTAACCATTTGAATCTGAAGATGCTTATTTCCTCAACTTCATCAATCTCCCCAAGCACAACTACAACTTCCTCTGAATTGATATGTTTTCATTTCAAACATGCTTCCAGTATTAATATTTATTCCATCAATTTGTATTTTATAGGAATTAATCACTTGATTAGCTTTCCTTTCAAATTTGTTTGAGCCTAAGCAGTTTAAGATTATCGAGCAGTACATCTATAAACAATAAAATTGAAATATATTTATTGTTATAATGCTGGTATTCATGATTTTAAGCATAAGGGCTAAGCCAGTCTGCTTCAAACATCAACTCCCATCTGTTTAAATGAGGTCTTTTTCTGGCTTGTCCTCTGCCAACTTAATCTTAGATTAGTCGTGAAACAGGATGAGCAATATTTATCATTACTGTCTAAATCTAGTATTATTTATATTTAATATTTATAAATTTATAATTATCTATTTAATTATCATGATGATTAAACCAGTCTATAGATGCATGTTCTCAAATTAATTCCCAGCAACAGCCTGATACTGCTTCGATTGAACCTAAGCTTAAGCCTAAGTTTGAAAGGAATCTCGAGAAATTGATTCTTTCACTTGGCTATGACTCTATTCTGTGTTCATTTAGACAACTAAAGCAATTGAAATGTCGAATCTATGATTTAAGCACTGGTGTGCAGTTGATAATTGATAGTGTTGGTTATGATAATGAAGGAGTCTGATATTCAAGCAACTGCAAACTGGATTAGGAAACAAGCAAAGATGTATGTGGAATTGGCCTTTGACAGAAAGGCGGTTATAGACTAAAAAATATTTATATTAATATTTATTTTTTATTCTTTAAGTTATGGTTTATGAATTCTATAAACATAATTCTTAGGATTGAGTAGGTGATAGTGCAGTGCTTGAGAATAAGATGTGGTTAGATAACTTTTCAACTGTAATTCAACTGTTTTATAAGTTATTAACTATTTATATAACTTACTCAATCTATAAATTCTGTCACTAGAATATTTGTAAAATAGAATAATTTTAATTGCATTATATAAAGTGTACTTTCATTATGGTCAAATCTAATCTTTTAGATAGCATTAACAACTCATTTGATTAAACTGAATGACTGTGATTTTTAAAGCATTCTTAATTGTAATTAGACTACTCTTTACAATCAATCACTTTTATTTAATAAATAGATTTAGCTTCATGAATTAAGACTATAAAAAAATTATATAATAAATTTACATATATATATATATATATATAATATATATTATATTTGTGATTGTTTATTCAAAATAAACCTTTAGTAAGACTAATATTAACATTGGCATCTTCTTAAATCTCTACCATTGAACCACCCACAGAAATGAATCCAGACAGATCTTGAATCTAACAAAGAGTTGGCATCATTTCAAGCTTTAGCTACTTTTATCTTATGATTTTAATCTTTGACTCTCTGCTCAAGACTTTACTTATTAGAAATAGCTCATGAGATTATTGTTTTATGATGACTATTATATTATTATTATTATTATTATTATTATATAGCTTTATAAATTGAAGAGAGTATCTTTGTTATTCATTTTTAATAACTATATCACTAATGTACTATACCATAATAAGTAATTGGTGGGAGTCTGGATCTAAGCATTTTTCAAATGAGAATCATCTTCTATCTAAAGCTGATACATTTTAATTATTTTCATATGGATAAATATAGTGTTGAATTAAAAAATGATTATCCTGCAGGCATCTTGATGATGCCTGTCTACTGTAGTGAATTATAATTTTAATTATTTACTTAAAAGAATCAAATAAATTCGATTTCATGTAATGTTATTATAGAATCTCGTATAACTATTTAATTAAAAAATTTTAAATATTTGAGGGAAAGGATAATAGAATACATTTGCATAAATTTTACGTTATTAAAGAATTTGAAGAATAGGGAGAAGGCATAATAATATAAAATACAAGGATATTAGAAACAAAAGCATTATTATTATATATAAATCAGCAAACTTTTTAATCAATCAGATCTCACATAAATCTCTAGCTGGTAATTCTTTGACTGAATGTCTAATTAATCTTGGACTAAAACTTCTCTTGCCTAGGATAATGGGCATCATCTACTCTATTTCATTTGGCTTGATAACCTTTATGACTACCCTGATCGTTCGTTCATGTGATGTCTGAAGTGATAGTTGTTTGCCTTTGATTAGTAGGTGTTGTATGAGTTGTAAGACATTATCCTTGTGAGCTTCATTCTAATGGTTTCTATCAGTGTCGAATTAAGCGCTGAGAGGGAAGAGAATTTTGTGCATTGTTTTGCTCGAGGCATTCTCCTTGCTCTTCTCGTCTATGTATCTTCTGTAGTAAGTTTGGAAAACTATCCTGTCTTTTTCATCGAGAGCTTTTTAAGAAACTATTGCTGAGAATGGCTTCAAGTCTAGTTTTATTACACTCATCATATTGCTTATTCAGATTAACTTTTCTTGACATTATCTTTGGAATTCAAGGATTTCAGTATTGCAAACGAAGTAAGGGGCGAAAGCTAGACTAGGACCGGCCAGGTGCACCACGCGATTCTCCACCTTCTGATCTACGGAGATGGAATCACCGACTCAAAAATCTACCCCAGGTGCCGAAATAATCGATGATCAAGATTTCCAATGACCACCCTATGGCATTAAGCGAGCGCTCCGAGCACATTTCCTTGGTGATTGTAACGATGATGTTGATTTACTTGACAATGTACTTGCAGATCTCTCAAGGCTTCTCCCATTTCCTCTAGTGGCCAGTTCTGTTCCATATATTTGCGTTGGGATGTGTTTGGCCGATTCCCACTATTTCCAGAGGAATTCGAGATCCTACTTAGGATTACCATTGAGGCCATGTCATAGATTCCTGCGACACCCCCTCTATTGCAGAGTACTACACTGTCTTCTTTGCTTCTAAACATCTCTAAACCATTCGTGAGTTGCCTTAACGTCCAAAGTACCAGTGTAAGAATGAGTATATAGTTGCAAGTAACCGTTAGCACGAACACCATCTTAGGAAACAGCGAAATAAAGGCATTTTTCTCACTATTAATCTTTCAGTCTATGCGTTTACACTAACAGTCTCATCTCAAATGAAGTTACCATATCATGCTCTTTCAACACCCAATGCTCGAAGGACTTCTTGACATATACTAACACCATCCTCCCAAGAGTTTCAAGTATTGTCGGTATCGCTAGAGACGGTCACATGATCGTTGGACCACACAAGGCTACTTTTGTTCTATGGCAGGCTTGTGATGTTGACGCTTGCAATGGTGCTACAGAAAATGCCAAATGCGTCTTTGCCTCAATCTTCCTCTACTCATTTCTTGCTGCCCGTTGAGACCCAGAATAAGTACCTTGATGGCTGGTAGCTGCACCAGAGATGCTACAGCAGTACACCACTATGATCAGGTAGACTCAGATAGAGCAGTCACCATAAATGACAGTTAGTAATATAATTTAATTAGGGGTAATAAACTTAAACATCATGATTAAAATTTTGTTGCTTTTTAATTTCTGATTAATAACCTATATACATATATATATATATATTTTACTAAGTTTAATTTATTAAAAGCATCCAAATCAGTTTAAAATAATAAAAATATTAAATTAATAGACTTTTGAATTTAAAATAACAACTTCCTTATCTCCATTGATTTCACTCTTTTATTTACAAGTAACTTTAACATTATTTTCGCTTCGATTCTTTTTAAAACAATTTTAGCTTTAATATACAGTATATTTTGCAGCTTTATATACAAATGCGGAAATCTTTTGAAAATACTTAGTCAACTTGCTACAGTTGCCCTCCTGCTCAATCATCTATTCTATCTTTGATATAGTCAACTGTAACAGATCATAGAAGCTACCCATTCAACAATAATTTTCTTGATTAATTCTTAATAACAATAAGCTCCAAAGATCTTAATATTGTGCATTTTCTTGTTGAAATGATATGATTTTTTAAATCAACACAATCCTAATTTATCCTTGGGAACATGAATATAACTCGCATGGGTAGCTGACCTTACCTCAATATGATTCGGCATCTTGAGTACTCTTGCAGTAAAAAAGTGGCTATTACAGCACTCTCTAAGATAATGGGAAATTCTAAAAATAATGCTGCTCTGGTAACTAGCATCTTACCCAGCTTGATTATATAATGTCAAAATTGTTTGTCGTGTCACATCACTTGATAAGTTTTAATGTTCAATTGAAGCCTTAAGTAAAATTGTAAATTAAGGTACAGTAGAGACACCACTAGATTCTATGACTGAAAATAATAGGAGATTTTATGTTTGGCTAAGTCTAGTATCCCATGAGTGGAGATAAGTGAGCGTCTTTGTTTCATAAATAACATTTTATGCCATTGGTTCAGGCAATTTTCGCATGTCATCTCGTTGTATAATGAGCAATATTCTACTTTATTCTTGCATGCAAATAGATGCTTTCCTCTTCTGCTTATGCCTAATTACTTTAATGGTATTTCAATTTCCTTTTCCATTAAATAAAATTGCGTTGACGATTTCCTAATAATGAGTTCGAAA